>VZSF01011284.1:134184-207089 GCA_013398295.1 Chionis minor
CCCTAAATGCCACCTCTAAATGCCCCTCTTTTAAATACCTCCAGGGATGGTGACCCAACCAATTCCCTGGGCAGCCTCTTCCGATGCTTGAGAACCCTTTCAGTGAAGAAATTCTCCTAATGTGCAATCTAAACCTCCCCTGGCACCACCTGAGGCTGTTTCCTCTCATCCTGTCACTTGACCTCTGCAGATTGTCTGGTCCAACCCCCCTGCCAGAGCAGGTCCACCTACAGCAGGGTGCACAGGATGGCGTCCAGGTTGGTTTGGAATGTCTCCAGAGCAGGAGACCCCACCACCTCTCTGGGCAGCCTGTGCCAGTGCTCTGCCACCCTCACAGTAACAAAGTTCCTCCTCATGTCCAGGTGGAACTTCCTAGGTTCAAGTTGGTGCCCATTACCTCTTGTTCTGTCTCTGGGCACCACTGAAAAAAGACCGGCCCCCTCCTCCTGGCACCCTCCCTTTGAGTATTTACAAGCATTGATGAGATCCCCCCCTCAGTCTTCTCTTCTCCAGACTGAGAAGACCCAACTCTCTCAGCCTTTCCTCGTAAGAAACATGATCCAACCCCCTCATCATCTTTGTGGCCCTTCACTGTCCCCTCTCCAGCAGTTCCCTGTCCTTCTTACACTGGGGAGCCCAGAACTGGACACAGCACTCCACATGCCCCTCACCAGGGCAGAGTAGAGGGGGAGAGGATGACCTCCCTCCACCTGCTGGCCACAATCCTCTTGATGCACCCCAGGATGCCATTGGCCTTCTTGGCCACAAGGGCACATTGCTGGCTCGTGGTCATCCTGTTGTCCAGCAAGTCCCTCTCTGCAGAGCTGCTTTCCAGCAGGTCACCCCCAACCTGTACAGGTGCGTGGGCTTATTCCTCTCCAGTGCAGGACCCTACACTTGCCTTACACAACCCAAAGCAGTTGTCTACCATGGGTTTGAACAAAAGCATAGATGAAAAGAAGAATACCTGAGAAGGAGGGTCAAACCTTTCTCACCACCTGACCCTTCCTTATCTCATGCTTTTTCTTCAGATCTCTGCTTCTGGCATTCCCTCCATATAAACTCTGTGCTATAATCGAAAGGAAAAAATGGATGTTGGAAGTTCAGCCAGTAACTTCACTGAAGCCGTAAGTTTACCACTGCTGCCCTGAAGATGAAGTAATAACAGCCTAAAAAAAAAAAAAAAAAGTGAGTGGTATTTTAAGTCACAGACAACAATTATTTCCAGAAAGAAATTGTCTAAAAGGGTCAGTTATGTCTCCTCCTGATGCTTGTGAAAAGTGGGTAAAAGCTGAGGAAAGCTGGCAAGATGAGGCATCTACAGTGAGTTAATGGTATTCCAAATGGTATTCCCAAACCACAGGAGATACTTTACCTTTTCTATTGGTGGAGAATAGATGGAGATTAACGTCTAACCTGGAGAAAATATATCTGTTAATAGACATAGAGCCCTCCTTAATTAAGCCTACACTGTTTCTTTCCCTGTGAGCAATGCAGTCTGTTTATTTTTCCAAGACTACTCAAGCTTAGGATCTTTGTAAAATAATCTTAGTCATTCTGTTTGCATAATTCAAAGGGAAAGACTTGAAATAGAGATTATGGGGGTTTTTTTCAGTTAATCTATTCCTTGCTGAGGTGGTATATCCTGTGACTATGAGCAAGTCCCTAGATTTTGTCTACATAGTTAAATCTCTGTGTTATGTCTGGTGCAGAATGTTTTGATTGCTTGGTAATAAATATCTCTACAGATAATATTTTTGGATAAAATTATCATATGGTAGTTTTTGAATGAAACAATTACCTCAAAGCAAATTTTAATCACAAATAGATAGCTCCCCTGTGATGACTATTAAATTACTGTTCTGCAAAAGAGGTGCTGCTCAATTTTTTTCATATAGGCAGCATCTGAAAACACAGTGTTTCCTTTTTTAGGCTGTGAAAGAGGGACAACAGCGCTGTCCTACATCATGGCACTATTCTAAGGATAAGTGCACTTGCAGACTTGGAGGTTTTGCAGTGGCAGGCACACCAGTATCTAAAATTAAGACAGATTAAGCATATGAATAGGGTATTAACTTCTGCATCTTCATCCAGACTGCCATTGCCATCATGTAATAGTTCTGCTACATAACTTTTTTCAGTTAGGAATTTGGAGCCTCACCAAGTGACTGGAAGAAAGGTGGAGTTTTATGCCTTTGTGGCAGCTGTGCAACAGCAAAGAAATCAAAGCAAAAAGTTCCTATGGACTTCACTGGGGTTTTGGATTGATACTGTCACAGCATACCTTCAGGTACAGAGTGTGAATTTCTAACATACAGAAGACAAAACCTCTAAAAATCTGGAAGCCAAAATGTTGCATTTATTTCTAGGAAGTGTTTTAACATAATACCAATGGCTTCTTATTCCATAACTAAGAAAAGAAACTAACCAGTTACATATATTCTGGAAAAAAAAAATATTACAAAACAAAAGCATAGGAATATCATGTCAGAGACACTGCTGCCAAAACAGAGCTTTCTTCTGATAGCCAATGATTCTGTGCCAGTCAACTACTTCCATATAAGGCAATATATGAATTATTGTACTGGTCAAGCTAATTTTTAACCTAATGTCAAGGATCTAGAAAGGTTTTACACTCAGTGGGTGTTCTAGTTTTTTGGTAAAAATTAAACTGCCACTTGATTTGCAACCAGATTTGTGATCAGAGACCTGATACTTGCCATTCCGGTTGGGAAACTGTAGGTGTTGCTGAAGTTGCATAGTTGCATAAGAGAGGCAGGTGACCTAATCACACCCTAGAAGTATTGGTTAATACATTTAACACCCTTTCAAGCAATCTGTTTTTCTGCTTCTGCATGATGCTTGAAAAGGCATTTGCATTTGATGCGTTCCTCATCACTTGGAGTTTTTGGTTTGGGTGTGGGGTGCTTTTTTGGCACTCTCAAAGTAATTTTCCCAGCACACCAGCCTGTATGGATTTTAGCTTGTTAGCGAATCACGCCCTACAAGAAGGTCTGTAGAGTAGGGAGCAGTCTGCAGGAGTTATAGATTTCATTTTAATATAAAGGAAAAAAAAAAAATCAAGATCTGTTAAAAGCTGATTGTACTCCAGGACTTTGGAAGTGGGTGTCTTTATTATGCTTTGAAAGAAAGTTGTTTAACAATACACTCTAGACAATACTGGGAGTTTAGTCTTCCAGTTTATCGCACTTGTTATCCCAGGGACCAATTCTCCAAGCACAATCTGTTTCTAGTCTTTTTGTCATCAGAGTGGAAAGATCAGTGGCCTTTGACATGGCATGAGCTGCTGAGTGAATCAAGGGGGACCGCACCACCAGGATGAAACACAAAGATCGGAGCAGGGCTGAAAACAGCTTCGGAGCCTGCTGAGCACGAGGAGTTACCCAGAGACCCCAGGAAGCCCAGTTTTTTGCTTGGTAGTTGGTTTTCCTGGATGCAGACACTTTTCAGAACTTCGTACTTAAATGTTCATACTTGAGGCACGCCTCGTTACAGCATCACTGTGTCACTCACTCTAAGCATCTCCAGAATGGCCTAAAAATAAGCCTGTCAGTCACAACAGTAAGAAAACAGAAAAATTCCAACAATCTGACATAGCTGAATAGAAAGATTTACATTTCCTACTGTGGGAGAAAACACAGAATGAAGTCTGATAAAAATATGGTGTTTTCTAGACAGATCAAATGAAAGAATGACTATAATTATTTCTGTACTGATGTTGCCTGTCTCATCAAAACAGCCACAAACCACTCCTTTCCAAAACATAATTTTCTATAGTATACCATATTTGTAACTTAGACAAGAATTATGTTGCAATATAAAGCAAAAAATGGATGTGTTTTCCCTTGTCTTCCTCCTTTTTGCACGCAAAGTCAAGTAAAAACAATGCTAAACTTTATTCTAGCAATAAAAATTTTTAAAAAAAGAATTTAACCTGGAATGTATACATGACACTTTTCCCAGTATGTCTGTCTCAGAAAAGCTTGTTAACAATGGTCCCCTTTTCAGTATCTAGATTCTCCAGGCAAAGTTTAAGGATTTCAAGTCAAACTGCTGTGTGGCTGAGTTACAGCCTCCTCCTCTCTGGGCAGAGTTGGCCAAACCAACCTGCCTGACTCTGAATGGTGAAACGTGGTGGTTTCCCCATTTCCCTGGAAGGTCCCTCTGCTGCTGAGGTACCATGACTGCTACTCCTGGTTCATGCTTATCGTCCTTAAATGAGCTTCCACCCACGGTATCCTCCAAAACCACTACTGCTTTACAACCAACGGAGGAGCAAATAAAGCCAACCTCGTCCAAAGGGATCTAAGCTTCTCTGTAATTCATCAGGGAAGAGTAGTGATGGCTGAGGGGTGATCCTAAAACCTTTCTGCTGCAGTTTTGGGCAGTCTTAGCTGCCCTGGTAAGTAAGTATTTGTTTTCCTTCACCAGATCACTTTTCTCTATCAAAACACAGCAGATTTATTGAAGATCTCCCTGATGACATAGACTGGTTACTGTTTTGAACTTGAATGCTTTCTGCCTGCCAGGAGTTTTCAGTGTGATGGAATAAGTAGCGCAGCAGAAAGAAGAAAATGTGCCTTGTTTTCTTTTCTTACCTCCTCTTCTCCCACCCTCCCCGAACAAGAGGTGTTTGTTCACATAAGCTAGGTTTGTGGGAAACACCTCCCTGGCTGCTTATGGGACAGATCGTTGGTCTGGTTTTCCTGGCTTTTGGAGGCCATAAATTTCCACTTTAGGGAGAACATGCTCCTCACCATGCTTGCACGTGCCTTTGCTCAGCCCTTATAAAGAGAAACCATTTAATAACAGTACCGGTAGCAGTTACCTCATTTTCTATATAGATCATTGCACTGTGGCACGTACAACAGAATAACATATGAAATCTTACATCTTCAGTACTCTACCCTGTTTAAAATTACGCATTTTTAGACATGTACTTCTGTAAGAGAAAATTTGGCCAAATGCAACACACTAGCTCTTATCTGAATACATGAGTTGATTCAAAACACGACAAAGGGACTTTGTTTGCTCTGCATCTGGTCCAGCTCCAATTCAAAACATGTTTAAGTACTTTTGGGGTGAGAGCAGATAGTCTTTTTGGTTGGATTTTTTATATTTATGCCAGTATCCCTTTCCCCCCCCCTTCCCCCCCCCATATTAATGAAATTGTTATCATGAGATGAATGTCTTCTGACACTATGAAGCTTAAAAGAAAAAAACTAATCCAGGACAGACCACTTATCTTCATCAAAAGAGCTTCCTGCTGACTGTGTAATGCCATCAGAAAGTTGGACAGGGGGAACCCAGTGAAATACCCTTCAGAGCCTGTCAAAATGATTTTTTTCTTTCAAAATTGGTTTAAGAAATACTCGACTGTGCCACCCTTTTCTTCTTTTTAACATTTTAGTTTTAAGATATGTACATACCTGTCTTTGTAGAGTACTTTGGAATTACATCAGTGACAATGGGCGCTGCAAGGAGGTATTTGGCTAGACGATGTCTATAAGAACTAGAAAACAGTTTTTCTATCAAAGAGTGGCAACAGAAATGCACAAAGGTATGTGTTTGATACAACACAAAGTATGGCCTAATGATTGTATGACATTTTTACGTCTTTTTTAGCACTCTTGATCTAATTAAGGCAAAAAAGTGGTTTTAGCAAATGGCAACCAAATGACAATTTGAAGAACTTTTAATGTTTCAGGGATCCCAACAAACACTGTCATACAGTATTTTTGTCAGGCTTTGTGAGGCTGGTGTTTTGGTACACTGAGTCCATGCACCAACAAGATGTTTCAGCACACTGATCTTCTGGTGGCGCTTATTTTGGGAAATGATACCCGAGCAGTACAGCATTCAGGTGGCTTTGCCTTCAGTTGGCTAAAACATCTCAAATATCTAAGGGAAAAAAAAAATCCTAAAAATCAAACAGATGTTTCTGTGGTTCCTGAAGAAAGAGCTTGCATGGGCGCTGTTTGTGAGTTTCCTCCTGCCAGGATGAGAGATCCACTGGCTGATTTTCCAGCACCGGTTTCCCTCTCAGCAGAAAGCTGTGTTGTAAAGCTCTTGCACTAGCCACAGCACAGCAGAGCTGACGCTCCCTCTTAAAATACTTATGGCTAATAACCCATGATTGCTTCTTCATTTCTAGTGGACCTTTTTTAAGTAAAACCTGTTGTTTATTGGATTAATGAGAGCTCTGAATGAGTGTGGAGGGGCGCGCTGCGCTTCCTCCTCAAGGTTCCTCAAGGTTTTATCAGCTCAGGGTCAGGCTGATCCTTCCTGCTCTCTATACTTATCCATTATATATGGACATAGCTGTTATTTACTTCACGTACAATTTGTGCAGAATTTACAGAGTGATAATGACCTGTACAAACTGTACACTGTTACCCAAACAAGTCAATAACAGTAAATAAAAGGATAATTATGCAACTACGTGTTGTTTAAAAAAATAAGTGTAATTATGAGCCTGCGTGCGATTTACACGCCATCTAAACAAATAGAAAAAAGATCTGGAAATGCTTCATGGAGAAACAGCAAATATGCAGAGCAGCATAATGCCTTCCTAGCAATTGTGGCATGAAAGACGTTTTTTCTAGTTCTCACAGAATATATTTACATGATTATTAAGACAAAGTGATCTCCTTTAATATGTATATTTAGGCTTTAAAAATATTGTAAAAATACTCCCATTCTACTCAGCACTTTCCCTCTTATCTGTCAGTCTTATTGACTAATGTGTTTTGGTTTATTTAATCCTATTAATCCTGTGTGACCACTGCAAGTAAGAAGGAGCGAGTTAGGTGTTTTTCCTTAGCTCAGTTTTTTGCATTTATATCTGTTATTATGTTAGGGTGTGCACCCCTTGTGGTCAGAGCCTAAGCCCCCATTTATGTTCTACTTCTTCAAGAGGCTGTCGGTTGAAAACAAATTTCTGTAGTGTGGAAATCATACTCCTCCCCCTTTCCCAGAGGTGAACTTGTTCTGATGATTTCAAAGCAAGAGTTCAGAATCTCCAAACCAGATGCCTCTTTCATACCATAATCCATGTCAATGATTAGCAAGTGAGGTTAAATAAAAAACAAGGCATTTAAATTATATCTTTAGCCCCTTCTAAATTTTTCTAAAATCTCATATTACTTGAAAGTTCCAGAGTCAGAGGATGAAGAAACAAGAAAAAAACGATGTCTGATAGCTCTAGCAGTCTTCACTTTTAAAAACTTATTTCTTCCTAGTGATGCTATGCACAGTGCTTTGCTCTATATTGATCAGAGGTCAAATCCACTTGTATTATCGAATATTAGAGATGGTATAATTGTAAACGAAAGAGTCAAAAAGGGAGAAATGTGTCAGTGGAAATTTCTTTCTATAGCTAGAACAGAGTCAAGAGCAAGCAACAGTAATAAAAAGTCTGTACTTTGTTAAAAAAAAAAAAAAGCAATTTGAAAGGCAACAGTGGCTAAAGCTAAGCATTTCCAATAAACAGGCCTGGATAACTAAAATCCTAGAATCCCAGCTGAACTATGCGAGGATCATTCTGAGTCATAAATCACTGTTTTTCATGAATGCTAATAAACTGGCAGAGGATTTCAAAATGAGGTTTACAGCACAGTGTGCAAAACTTGACTTGGACTGAGCTAGAAAGTTATAAATTGGAGCAACTTCAAGTAAAGTTACACAAGTGTTGCATTGCAGAAAAAAGCTGATCTGGGAAGCAACCAGAGAATTAAAGTCTCAAATTACAATCAATACAATCATAAGAACACTTTCATGAAAGGTGGAAGTTACCAAATTCTTGATTTATTTTTGCATGATCATATATCTGATCAATAAAATAGTTTTTATATAGTATATGCTATAATATGCCTGAATTTATCCAAGACTTTGTATTGCATGATGTTTTGGGTTTTTTTAAACAGGCACTAACTGAAACTGAGGAACTCACCCTGTTTAGATTAAAATCTGACTCATCTTTTATATTTTGAGATCAATCGGTAAGGAGACATCAAAGACGCACCTTCCTAATGAGATTCCCCCATGGACTCGTTCTTGTTCCAAAACTATTCAGTATTTTTATTAACACCGGAGTCTGTGGATTGCCAGTGCTACACAGGCTCATGGGGCCATACGCGACTATGGCAATGAATTACAGAATAGTGGCGGCTTGAATAATGATGTCACAAGGTCACAACTAAGAGAATGTGTTTCAATGGAACCAAGTGCAACCAAGAAAAATTCCTGCAAAAGCTCCCCCTGAGGACAGGGGGGACAAACCCTGTGCCTGCACTGGTGGGACTGGCATTGCAATGTACCCTGCGCCGTCCTTGCTCGATCAGAGGGATGAGAAAATCCTGAAAAGAGGTCGGCAGAGCACCACAAACCCTTACCGCGGAGGAGGCTGGGAATGGGCACGCCACGAGTGCCCAAGACGCTTTTTTGCAGGCAGATGGGAGCTCGCTGCCTTCACATCTGGAGCGGAGCAACCCAGCCAGCCCAGACCCAGGAAGGCATCTCACAGCCGGGACTGGTGCCGATTTTGGCAGCCAGAGAGGCACCCAGGGGCAATTTGGCAGCGCAACCTCCGATCCTGTGTCCCCGCCACCCTGAGAGCTGGGCAGCTGCTCCAGCTGCCAGCTGTCTCTGAACAGCCCCTCGGGGCTGGCACGTTTTGCCCATGGACTCATGGTTATGCCGGGTCAAGAAGGAGCCTTTTTCCAATTCAGACCAGCAGAACCCACCAAGACATTTCACCTTCTGTGGGGTGAAGTGATGGCTCCTGCACCGGAGCAACCTAGCACCATTTGGGGAAGCCACTGCCTTGTCAAATCTTGGTGTTTTATCACAAGGCTTAGCTGATTTGATATTAACTGTTGCATTTAAGGAATCTTACCTGCAAACTGAAAATAAACAATTCAATGTTTAGCTGTTACAGATGGGGAGGAAAGTCAGCACCTGTATGCTCTCTCCTCAAACAGCCTGAAACCTCGCAACAGGAGGCAATAGTCAAGATGCAGAGGAATCTAAAAAACAACCCAGGGCAGACCTAAGCGGCCCCAGCCTTGCATGGAGGTTGGAGCAGAGGTCCCCTCCAGCCTTCATGGCTATGTCATTCTAGATGAACCAGACCTTGCCACTTCCTAGGCTTCCCGTCATCTTAAAATCAGATACTCAATTTGTGCCTTTCATTCAAGCTCACCCTCACAAGGAAGGACAATTTCTAAGTGTTGTTTAGACACCTAACTGGAGATGAGATGGACGGCTTTCTGGAGATGTCTCTCCCACATCAGTGAGGACACTTCACTTGCATGATACACTTAACTTATGGCCGATCAGATGTAGGGATTTGAGTTCTGGGCAAAGCCTAAATAGCATGCATTTCATTTCAAGATTTTCAAAGTCCAGCTACCCGATTAACAACTGTGACATGGAGCCAGCCATGCCCTTCATGTATTATTTGGGCTTGCTTTATTTGTGTAACTATTTTTATATGATCAGCCTCATGATTATGAAAATTAATTACATCTGTGGTACTTGTGGATTATTCGCTCCCACAAAATAGTATTCTTGCTTTCCTATTTCCGAAGACCCCTGAGTGATTGCAAATTAGGGAAGAACACCTGTAAATGTAGGTTAAGTTCCTTAAACCTGGGGGTGGATGTGACATTAGCTGGGGGCTCAGTACAATTATTGTATTTATTTTAAAGGAAGCCTCTAGACAGCACTGACATAGTACGGCTAATGATGTCTGGCAGAAAGGTTACACACTAATATGGAAAATGACAGTGTGGAATACATTTATCTTCACAGTTCATTCATGATGCTTCGGGGCACCATAACTGCTTCAGGCTTTATTGCCTGTGAGCTGGGGACCCCACATCCACCAGGAAGCAGTCAGCGAATGCTGTATCACAGTGTTCTCCCTCCTCTGCATTGCACGCAGAGCCTTAACGTTGAATTAAGACTAAATAACTCAGAAACGGAACGAGCGCATTGAAATATATGAGGCACAACTCTGGACGCCCATAGGTGCAACCCTGCATGTAGGTACCTACAGATAAGGCAAAACGCCAGAAGCCTCCCCAGTTGGCACAGAAAACATCCTGGGAGACACCTGTTTTATATTTTCAAAGTGATATTGCAGAGGCAAGTAGCAACGTGAGCCACGTCTGGGGCAGGCACACAGCACACAACGAGGGTTTTTCAAAGGAGCCCCGTGCTCCTCAGCATCAAAAAGCTGCAACAGGGATGAAGAAGAATTAAAACCGACGATGTGACAGAAGTAATCCACCTTGCAGTGTAAGGTCATTACACCCACCTTCTCTATTGAAGTCATCTCAGCTCTGAGGCCTGAGCTAAAGCTCCCTGGCCTGAAAAAGCTTCTAATTAGTGTATTAGCATGAAGATGAATCAGACTTGCATTTACTCCTGCACAACCATTTCCAGGGCGCGTGCAGACAGGCTGTAGGTTCAGAAGTTCCTTGTCACAAGTGCTCTGTCTGACAGTCTTAAATGAATTCTCGCTCAAAAACTTGCTTAGCAAAGAGAGAAAGAGCCTGATTCTGGCCTCAGACTGGTTTAATGAAATTATGTTTGCATAAAATCAATGAGAGACTAGAATTAGATATAACTGCTGATAAGCAATGTGTAGTATGCACAAGCACACAGACTACTAAATTACATTAGTTTAGGCAAAAACAACCTAATATAAAGGGACTGAAAACAGCCAATGAAGTTACATAATCTAAATTATAAGTAAATATTCTATTAGTATTAGAATTCACAACAGTCAGTTAAAAATTACAAAGCTAGCCTATGAAAACTCACTTCACAGAGCCTCATGGTAAGAAACATTTGCAGGTACTGTCAATTTGTGCATGACTAATGCATACACGTACATCCTGGTATATCTATTAGGCTAGTGTAGTCAATAACACGAAGCCAGCGTGCCATTTGGGAGGCAGCCACTGGAAGTCTGAGTCTATGCACAAATAATGCCCAGGAAATCTTCCACGCTTCCAGTCTCACACAGCCTGAGCCCTAATGAACTGCACAGGAAATTAACTTCTTTGCTGCACTTCTGTGAACGGATGGAAAGGCTCTCCTGCTTATTGCACTGCCACAGGCTCCCTCAGTCCCATGAAAAAGAAACATCCACGCGCACTTTTCTGCTTTGGTCTGTTCTTAATGCATCATCTTCGTTAACTTTCTGACTTCTTCTCACCTGATTTTGGTGAATGGGATCTCATGGTAAAATACCACGCCTTACTTTTTTTGCTATGACGAATTAAAAAATGCTGCTATTTGAGACCATCAATACCACGTGCCGTGGTAGCGTGCAGAGAAAGCTAGCAAATTAGTAAATGAGTTTGTACCAAGCTGTGTGTTGCTGTGAGGCTCTGCTATCAAGCTGGATAACCTCTTGGTAATTCGAGGGAGCTGATTTGACAGAGTTTATGGCACACACATACAAAAATTCAACACTTAAAATCTCTGCCTTGACAGAAAAGGAAATTCCAAAGTTTCTTTTCACAACTTACACTGGTCAATGTTTCTAAGCCTGCAGTTTCCCTCATCTTGGAGACTCTTGTCTCTACTGAATAGCTGCAAGGAATTGGATTCATAGCTCTCGGGCAGCACTGGCTGCAGGTTGACCTGATGCCTAGGGACTACAGCACCGCTTAACTCTAGCTGGTCCCCTAAAATGCCTTACCACAGTTCTCCTGGATCAGGTTCACAAACCAGAGACAAGTGGTGCAGGACTCTGGGACTGTAAAGCAGAGCTTTACGGTCCTTCATAAAAAAAGTCATGCATCTCAAAAACCCTCTGCCCAAAAAAGACTCAAAGGTATAACGAAGAGCTGTAGACACTGATGAAGTCTGGTATTTCTCAACTATGCACCTGGGTTGCCTCAGAAGACTAAATCCAGACTGTTTTCTAGGGGAGCACTTGCGTGAAGGTCAAAAATTTGATCAAAACAGATGCCTTTGCAGACCTCCATCTCTGAAAATCACCATTTTCCAATATAACATTTTTGTGAAAATAGTCTAAGAAGGCTTTATTGATGACTAAAATCCCTCAGATGATCTTTCTGATGGTTACAGGAATATTCAAAACTAAGAAGTCAAAACAGATGGTCAACATGAAAAACAGTGATAGCAGTTTTTATTTTCTTGCAGACCTAAACTAGTTTTTCTTTTAAATTTCCATGCATATTTATTCTTTGGAACTGTTTATTTTTTAAAAGTTTTTTTAAAATTTTGGGTTTCATGAGAAGGCCATGGAAATGAAAGAATTGCCAATTCAACCAGATAGGACATTTCATGGACATTGCGTTACTTTGTACACTTTGTACCTCACTTTTCCCTGTTCATTCCTTAAAGTGACTTATTTATAGTCCCTCAATTTATCTGTGGCCTCGTATCAGCCCTTAAAGAAGTATATATCAGGGATTAAAATGCCATTATATATTTTTCAATCTCTTCCCCCAACACAACTTAGTTGACATTTGTGGGTTTATATCACTGAAAAATGAAGCGAGGCAGTGCAGAACCAGACCCAGGAAATGAAACAGCCTTCCAAGTAAAAGGCAAACAACTACTCTGGAGATGTGAAATGGGAAGGACAATGTGAAGAACATGGTCAAGAACCAAAGGGTGCTGAGACTGAGAGAGTACTGTATCAGCATCAGCCATCTGACCTCTTAGTCACAGTTTTCTTAATAGAAAAATATCAGCAAAACACTGATACTCTTTTATGGAGAGACACAATCACTTCTTGAGTTAGAGGGGCTGAGGTACAAAATTACAATGATAACTTTAAATAATCCCTAATTTTTCCTGTCTGCTGCAGAGTAAGAGTTGACACTACCTGCCCAAGCATTTTCTACGCAAACGGAGAAGATTTCTTCTGGATGATGTAGTTATAAGTGCAGTAGACTGTTTCAAAGGTAAAAAAAATTATTAACCCAAACTTTGGCCATTTAAACTACCCACCCCTAAGCTGAGCTGTAAAAAAGAGAAATATTTAAGTTCAACACATGCCCAGAAAGGACAAATAATCCTTGAAATTGTATCATGTGTTAATATTACTCAACACAGACTCAACAACCCCCTCCTTTCTTTCTTCATTGTCACCACTGTTTTTGAAGATAAGTTGTCAAGAAAGGAAAAACAGATGTAACAGCTGAGCTGGTTTTTTCTTCTTTCAGGACAGCCTGTTTGTTCTCTTGTCTTCCTCCTCCGCCTTTGCATTCTCTTTAGGTTTGATTTTGTCCTTCCCATATAGGAGCAACCAGAGCCTTACAAAGTGTTGCAGATGGGCTATTGCTGGTAGAAATACCTCACTTGTGCTTTTTCAAGGGTTATTGCAACGCTGATGGCTAAATGTCATCCAACGACCAACAGCTTCAGTTTTTTAGAAAAAAAAAAAGAGATAATAAAAATATTATTATGTTATTAGCCCCTAAATTAAAAGCTCTGCACTCTCTACTTTAAATTGTGCCTAGTTCATATTATTCCAATCATCAAGATTCATCACTCCCCTCATTGTACTCCAAGCTCCCAGTATTGCAGCTAATTTTGAGCATTTACAAATTTCCACCAGTACAGTACTATTTTTTCTGCCAGGTTGCTAAGGTAACTATTGATTAAGTCACTATTGATGAAGACTGGACTGGATACTAGTGCCATAAGGAAGTTGATTCTCATTGACCTCTGGTCTGATGTTTCTCCATTCAGCACAAACATTGTCCACCTTTTCTTTCAGCTTCATGTTCATGTCACGCTTTTTCAACTAATCTCCATTTTGCCAACTTGACTGAGAATTTCTATTATAGCAGCGTATCAGACATTTTCAGACAGATTTCATCTATATATATCTATCTCTATCTCTATTTCTATTTCCATTTCCATTTCTATCTCTGTCTACACCTACACCTAAACCTACACCTACACCTACATCTACATCTACATATAGCTATAGCTATCTATAGATTAGCCTTCTCCTAAGTATAAGTTTAACCAAATTTCTAAAGATATTTAGTTAGTTTGCCAAAAGACTACTTTTAGGAAAACAACTTTGCTGTTTCAGTTCACTTTCCGTTTACTAGTACCTCCAAACACTTTTTCATTTATTCTTTCTTTCAAAATCTCTTCTAGTGCTGTAATGCCTACTGTGTGGTTTACCTTGCAGCTCAAATCACAGCTCTCTAATTTTCCTCTTTCTGCCACAGAAAAATTTTCTGCGTGGAAAAATGTGCCACATGAGTTTCAGCATATGGAAAAGAAACCCCAAACCAAACCCAAAACGTTCTCGAGATAAGTATAGAAAACACAAGTAGTGATTACGCCTAATAATGTTAGTTGCAAAACTAAAATTAGAGGGCCCATCTAGCTGAGAATAGCAAGTGGATAAAAGAGTTCACTGGCTGATAATTTTCTGAGGAGTTTTGAATGAATTACAGAAGAACAACCAAAGCAGTACAAGCTATAGTTAATTTGTCGAATTTATTCAATAGCTACTCCATGTAGACAGGATTCAGTAGTCAATACATGATCAACCCAGTAAAACAGAGACATGAAGAACTCATGAATTCTCAGGCTTCACTGATAGGGGGGTGGGCAAGTCTCAGTTTCAGACTAGAGTAGGCAGAAAAAGAGAAAGATATGTATACCTCTGCATGTATTTACTAGGGTAAAAAAACCATCCATGAGATCCATTCTTCAAAAAGCACAAGGAAGTTGTCCCATCCACATCTCTGAAATATAGATAATTATTACCTTTTATATCTGAGACATAGTGCCAGAGAAACCATAGCTTCATGGAGTAGTGGCCTAGAAATTCAAAACAAGATGTACTCATTATTCTCACACTCTCCTTGGGTGAGACGCTGGCAAATACTCAGTGACAGTTTTGTGACAACTTGAGCCAGAAGGTGGATTTGAAATCATAATGCTTTCTATGTTGCAGAAGCTGAGGGTACAGTTCCAAGCACCATTTCTCCAAGCTTGACAGGAAGCCAAGCTGCCCGTTTGCATCAGAAGATAGGAAGTACGGATTTCTCTCAATTAAAGTTAAGTCCAGCTTACAACTAATTATGTTGTTTGAATAGCAGAGTGACATAGCATAACAAAACATATAAAATAATGTAACTTAATATAATGTAATATGCACAAAACAAAAGCACTAGAAAATAAAATTTCACTCTGAAAAACAGTTTAAGAAGCAAAGGTCTGAAGCCCTTGATCCTGGAGAAATTATAGCTGGTACCAGGAGACATCTTTGCTTTTTCTGCCTTTCCTTCCTCTCAAAATTGTTCCTTAAACAGTTGACATTTCTCCTCAAAAGTATTAACCACATCTCTAGACAGATGGTGTGATTCCAACTGCTACTAATGCTATTAATGAAGACTGCTGGCTCCTTTCCCTAAGGAATTCTAATTGGTAAAAAATTATTAGTCCTATCGTCTAATGGAAGCTTCTTCCTTTGAAATGCGCCTGCTTCTTTGACATATGTCTGCTCCCTAGGAATATTTCCAGGCACAATAGTAACAAAATGCATTTCTTACTTTCCAAACAAAGCATTAGCTCCACAGCCAGTATCTAAAAGGTGCTATTTTAGTGTTATGTGCAATTGTACTTCACCCATGAACTAACATAACAGTTTTAAAAGTGGAACCCAAAAGGTGACACTGACAATATTTAACAAGTATACAGAAAAAATCTACAAAGTGGTGATTCCTTACTGATTTTTTTTTTCCAATTTATCAATTCTTGCAATTTCATCATACTTTTCACACTATATGATGCTTTGCTTGAAACAACAACTGCCTGTGTCAGGAAATTACATGAGAATCTCAGCTTTCATTAAAAAGCAGACTTCTGGGCCTCACGGCTGCAAAGAAATATTCAGTAACATCCTGTGTTCCAGAAAGACTGAAAAATCAGGGGACAGAGAAATAGAACACAACAAACATTATTTTACAAATCCCTTTGCTTTACCCAGTTGTGCGATTCTGTGAATACAAGTAATGATATTTGAATGTGCCACTCTGGATTAAAAAAAAAAATAAAATTAAAACTACATGGGGTTTTTTATTTATTTATTTACAGAAACTTTATGACTGGAAATAAGTACATTTTGAAATGTATTTAGTAGTTCATCTGAAAAAGATTACTTATGTGACTACAATGTATAAAAAGCTTTTCAGATGACAGGTAAAAGTGCACTGAAGAGATGCACGCATGATGGGAATCTGGACACGTTTATAAGGAGGTGCAAGGAAAGGAAAGAGAAAGTTTGGGATCAACAAGAAGAGGCAAAGCACCACATGACATTGTACCATTTTTTTCCCATGAAAAAGGATGTCTTAGAGATACATTAAGCCAAAATGACTCATATGCATCTCCACTGGGCTAAGGATGCCCCAGGAGGGTACATTCATCAGGGACACCCATAACACGGTTGGCAATTGGACACCAGAAGAGGAGGCTGTGACATGAGTCTGTATTAATGAGACCCAAAAGGGAGTTTGGAGGACATCTGCAGCACCAGAGAAAAAGGAGAAGTCCAGCAGTCATGGGCATGGCCCTGAAGGCAAGAAGCAAGGAGAAAATAAAGTCTTTATGTGTAAATTACAAAGCAAATTTAAATAATTGTGGCAGTTTGAACCCAACAGCACTTAGTAATAGGATAACGGTCCAGATCCTGCCAATAACTCCCTATAGCTCCATTGACACCTTCATTTCAGACTCATTTTGTACCAACGGACATTTTGGTTTGTCAGCCCCATTAAAATTCATTTTCATTTGTTGCTCCATAATATACTACCCAAGATTTGAAACAGTTACGAAAGAATCACAGAATCACAGAAACACAGAACGGTCGGGGTTGGAAGGCACCTCCGGTGACCATCTAGTCCCACCCCCTTATACCTCCTGTGGCCAGTGCAGTGTCCTCAGGGTTCACATGGCAAGAAGCATTTGGGAAATCCAATGACGATTCTGACGAGATCCCATGATACAATCTCTCTTTTGCTAAGTTTTTGAGCTCCAAATCTGAAAGTGACTGAAGAAAGCCTGTCCCACCAGGGCAAGTCCACATGAATCAAAACACCTATGGAACGCTGACACGTGGGCCAGCACTACAAACCGTTCATCGACTGATGGTTATTTCATGGTACAAATAGGAGTTCCCTGGATTCAAGAAGTCCTCAGGGAAACAAGAAGCATTCCACACCAGGTGGCCACAAACAGTGTAAGGCAACAGTAAGGGAATAATATTTGTTTCCACAACATCTAAGAATTATTTCAGTTAGTAGAAGGGGATTTGCTGTTTCTCTGGAGAGGACAGAGGTGAAAAACTGAGAACCAGATTCTCCCAAGTTGCCACCAAAGTTTCCAGCATGCTAGGAAAAGCGAATTTCCTTTGCTGCACAACTCCAAATTCACATTAGTACATGGTTAGAATTCACTTAAGGTATCAGTGGAGCTGTGAGTATGGGTTTTAAAGACCTTTAGGTCAGTATTTAAATAAATGTTTAAACATTCATGTCCTTCCTTCAGCTGACAGACCCATCTTGGATCACACTGGTAACAGATTCATAGCTTCTCTGAGGCTGTGCTCTCTGGCTGCTGCGTGAGGATAATACTTTGCACTTTGATGGGATATTTCATTTTGAGATCTCAAAGCACTTTGCAGGTGCACAACAATTAATTAAGCTTCGCAACACACCTCTGCAGGGTGGTACTGCATTTTTGTGTCATTGGGATGTTAAAAATGAGGTGTAGGGATGTTAACTCCTAACACCAAACAGAATAGGCACGGTTGCATCATGCTGTAGACACAGCCACGCCAACAGTGACACTTATTCCAAGCATTATAATCTCTAACATTTTATAAGCCGCAGCAGGACATGAGCCCAGGGTAATTGCTGGAATTTCAGCCTGTGCCTGCTCTCCTGTTGGGATGGATGGAAAGTTTTTGTGTAAGAAAGCTGGTGATATAAGATTCATCTCCCACAGTGGGATGGTAAAGGCTGTATTTTGTGCACTTCACGGCACAGGGAGCCCAGCTTGCTGGAGACCACTTACCTTCCTGAAGAGCACGGCATGCAGCAGGAGCGGCTGTTTTGCCAGCAGCATTTTTCTTCTCAGGTAATCTACTTTACCCCATTTCTAGCTTGTTTCGGAAGTTTCCTATAAATGCTCTGGCCTGAGGCGAATATCTAGATGCTGTTAGTGACATCCAGCAAGGAGGAAGCCTCGTGGTTTCTGCAGCTCATGGCTCAGATGCGCTGCGGGTGGGCAAGCACCCTGTGAAACCCAGTGCTGTTCAGCTGAAGAAGCATAGCAGGAAACACCAAGGATCTCCCATGGAAAAAGGCCAGAAATAATGATAGCAAGTTTATGGCATGTATGAAAAAATGCAGAATACAACTAGCAGTCCTAGATGCTATAAAATTAGTTGAATTGTCTGTTTCCCTGAGTAAGGTCAAAGAAGAAAACAGCTAGACTGGACCCAGAGATGAGAAGACAGACCTGACGATGTTGCTGAGATCTCAATGGCATCTGCTAGGTATGCAAGGACGGAAGTCTGAAGATGAGCAGATGGTAGAGGAGAAATTATTGACTTTGTTCATTAAAAAAAATAGGAATGGGTTTCAGGGCTTGCTGCAATTAGTACCCTTTCAATGTAAATGAATTACTCATTGCAGTAATAAACTCAGGAGCTGCTGCTTTCAGCCTGCCCTTTTCACAGGCAAGAGGCACAGAGATGGCACAAGCTCAAGGCAAAACCTGAAATATGACCTTTTACATATTAGCGTGCATCGTAGTGTAACAAGCCTGGATTTCTCTAATCACTCCCTCCTTTCCTTCTCCTTATTCTAGATATTGCCAGAACACCCTCCCTGGTATGTCAGATCCATTGTGACTTCTTGGTAAGAAAGGTTCCTGAGAGGATTATGAAATGGGACTATGGATTTTCCCAGGCAAGTAAGTACATATGATATCTTTTCCCACCAACACTCTCCAGACTTTCCTGACACCCTGAATTTAAAAAAAAAAAAAAAAAATCTTAAAAGGTATCAGAAAGCTTATTAAATATACAAGGAAAGACAAACTACAACAGGATATTCAGGGGGGGAAAAAAAAAAAAGTTAATATAGGCTAAANGGTATCACAAAGCTTATTAAATATACAAGGAAAGACAAACTACAACAGGATATTCAGGGGGGGAAAAAAAAAAAAGTTAATATAGGCTAAATCTTGACCTGAACTGCTTTCACCAGTGCAGGCATGCCACATCATTGCCTTTCCACCATTTGCATTAGTGGTAATTCTTTTCTGTGATGCAGACTCTGAAAGAGCTTTGTTTGATTTTTCTTGTATTAGTATATCTAGAGGACAAAAAAATATCCAGAAGCTGTATAACAGTCTTTTTCTCCTCTTCTTAAATTATTTAATTTCTCAAAGCAAAAAAAAAAATCCATGTAGCAATCGGACAAGAACTCAGCAATCCATTAAATACCATTAGTCTTTCATCTTCCAACATAGTCTTGAATCATGGCATTTGAAAGAGTGAAGATAGAAACAACCATGTCCTCCCAGTGCCTAGCACAGAATTATTCCCTAGACAGCACCTTGTCATACCTTTTTTCAGTCTAATGTTGATTGTATAATGTAAAGGGGCTTTCACCACTTTGAGACAATTACTGTATCATTAGAAAAACATCTCCTCTAGGAATTTTTCCTGATCTACATCCTAAATAAGGTTTAGCAGTTCTGTTACCTTGTTTCTGATTTTCTTTTGTCATACAGACGTCCCCAATAGCCATCATTGTTTCTTATCACGGATGTCTATGTGATAAAAGGCTGATAAACAAATTGACTGCTACTGTGATTCTTTTACTTGCTTCATTTAAAAAGTGAGTGGCGATCACTAATTCTCCAAGCACAGTAATGAAAAATTGGAGGACAGTTTTGATATGGAAAAGGCAAACTTTAATACACAAGTAAAACATGAAAAATTTTGTCATGTTCTATTAGTAGTTTATATGCCAGCATCTGAGTGTGTTAGCCTTTGTTTTCACTAATTTGATATGAAAATTGCTTGAAATGATTGCAAGGTCACATCTTATTAGGGCAATCAAATGCTAAAATCCTATGATATTGATGTAACACAATAGAAAATGGCTAATATCGTAGACCGTTGCTAATATGTTACGATGGGTCATGTAGATAAAGTCTATCCTGTTTTCACATACTTTGCTGAACTATTTTTACTCCTTTGTTACAAAGGAAGGGAAGGTGGCAAAGGGACAAGAATGCAGAGGTTGCTGAAGGCCTTGTATGCCCCTGAATGCCCTTTCTTGTGAATTTTATGAATGCCAGTGATATTCCTTCATCAAAATCACACTAAATTCAGTGGGAGCTATTCTGCAGTGCTTTTATTTTCTTCAGTTGAGGACACTGAATCAGTCCTTTAATAATCTGCACTTTTATTAAGAAAATACGGCTGTCAAAAAAAAGGTATAACTTATATCTTTTTTTTTTTTTTTTTTACTTTCAAGACAATGACCCATCTACTTCCTGCCACGGAATACAGGCAAGAGTTGCCCAAATTTCAGATAAAAGGTATTTGCCTATGCTTAAGGCAAGCAATGCGTTACTTGTCTGTGGTTGCGCTTCACGGTCAGAAGTTTCTTGGCAGCCTGCAGCTAAGTTCTTTCTTATGAGCTTAGAGGTGACCATCTGGGCCACTAATCAGAAGGTTTAATCCTTTCCTTTTCTTCTCCTCTAAAACCTTATGATAAATATTTCAGATAATATAAGTTTTGTAACTTAGAGAAGATTTTACCTGGTCTACATCTCCGAAGGACCCGGTCTCCACAGGGACATCTTCAGCTGCTTCCTGAAGGAAAAATCTCCTGATCCAGCTGATGAAAACAACCTCCCCAAAGGCAAATGCAACCTAAGAAAGAGAAGGGGATTTTGATCTTCAGCACATGTTGAATCTTTGCAGTGTTCCCAGGCTTTAATATTCGTCCTGCAACAGGAAGCTCTCCTGAAGAAGAAAAAGCCATATGTGAAAACTTCCAATAATGTTTTCTGTCACATTGAGGCTGCTGGAAATGAGAATATGGGAGCCGAGTCCTTACAAACCAGCGGTTCGACAGTGTAGGGTGGGGCTACACCTTCCCTCATCACCTGGGCTTCTGATGGCTCTAGAGTCAGCAGAAGACTGTGGACTTGGGGTTGAGCAGATTTGCTCTAGTTCCTTGAAACTGGAAGATAGTCATCCTAAACAAGGAAAGGAGGAATGTCCAAAAGGACTGGCAGTAATATCGAATTAAATGACTCAAAAAAATCCTGTACTGCTGGAAGATGTTTTAACCCTCTGGCAAGCGTTTTTTTTAATCACTTGTAAGGGCTGACCATTGGGTTACCCAGGGTGAAACAGTGCACAAAAAGAGGTCATTAAGTTCCTTAATATCCCTAAAGTTTAATGTCACTTAAGCATTTATCTGCCATTGTACTTTAAAATGTCTTTCTTTTTGCACTTTTTTTTCCCCATTCAAAAACACTTTTAACATGCAATGCTAGGTAAGAAAATGCTGCATTGAATAACGCAATTTGTGTATTTGGTAATGCAGTTTTAAAAGACACATAAAGCAGAGCTCATTCTTATTAATTCACTCCCATTTCTCTTCTTCCAGACCACATCTTCCCTAATAACTAACAAAAGTATGCATGCACACAAATCCTGAAATAGTAAGGACAAAACATCGCATTTCAGAATGTTTGAAAGAATTTATTTTTTTAAGTGTTATTTATTCCTTGTATTCTCTCACTCTCTTGGTCTCTCTCCTTCTCTCTCTTTTTTATGTTTATTTTAAAACCCTGGAAGATTTCTTGAAAAGATTATATTCAAACTGGTGATGCTGAGTTCTAATGTTTATCTTAATGCAACATTTCATACCCTGAAAAAATCTTTTTATTCCAAGATGACATTATCTACGGTTTACAAAATGATTATGAAGATTGCTTGGAGGGTTTGGCTCAGGAAATCTAGCCTTGACACACATTACTTTTATGGAAAAATAAATTTATCTCAATTCGCTCTTAATGTCATCTGAAGAAGGGAACTATTTAAAATTAGCTGCCAGACACGGAAATAATCTTATTTGAAATACAGTATATTTCGTAAAGGCATGAACTAGATAACCTGGCTTTTGGATAGTGGAAGTATTTTAACACATCTTATTACTACCTGAAATATATTTCAGACGGGCTTTAGAGAGACCCTATGAATTCTTCTCATGCATTCAGTACTGTGACCTAATATTCTCAAAATGTTTGTAGAAAACCAGATACAGCTGACTTTTGTGGGTCTCTTTGGAGAGCTTTACAGTATCAATGTAATGAATTTACTGAAATAACAGCTGTGCTAATTACAGGCAAGGTTAAAAAGCTGACACTTTTGTTTAGGTTTTCAAAATGCCACTGGACTCGGCTAATTACCACACGCTGTCACAGTGAGAGCAGCCAGGTGATGTTATCAGGACCTTTGTTGTCCAACAGCTAAGAAAATAATGGAAGGAAAATACTCAGTACCTGAAATAAAGGTCGTGGGCAGCAGATGCCAAATCCAGCCCCTTCCCCTTCTGAGTGCCAACGTGGTACCAGAAGCAGGAGAATGTGTTCAGAAAATTAAGCCCCAGGCATTTGGAGAAAGTCTCTCTCTTTGGATTAATTTTTAAGCAGTTTTTAAAGTGGCTCCCTCTTGGAATGAAGGATTTTACAACTTGTTTGTGTGATACATTTTTTAATCTTATTCAGTTCACTCCACTCAAATTAAGGAATAAGAAAATCTCTTTCTAACAGGAGTGGAACCCCTGAAATATCACCATCAGTGTTGACAGGGACACCTCGTGTTTGAAGGCACACTGTCATTTTCCATTCCTAATCCTCCTCCTGGTCATGGTGGGGCAAAGCTGGGTGAATGAAGCGAAGCCAGTGGAGCTATCTCAAAGAGTTCTTTCAGATCAGAACCAAGTTCTAGTGAGCTCACCAAAGTCAAGGATGTACGTGGGAAACATAGCATTTATCTTGGAGAAAAAAACCCAAAAAACAAAAAAAAACCACAAAACACCATCAACATTAGGGGCAACAACATAACTTGAACACATTTTTCTTTTCCTGATTTTTTTTTTTTTCCCCTGAATGCTCAAAATTTACTATGTATTGCTTGGCTTTTCAGTTTCCTAAGAGGAAAATAAAATTTGTCACCAGTGCAGTAATCCATTTACTTGGAATTCCACACCCAGGCAAGACGGACAGGCATGCTCCGCCTTCGTTTTGACATATCAGCTACGGCGTACATATATCACAAGCTTTAAATTTCCACAATCACATGCTCCATTATCAGCCACACAGACAGCAGAGCAAGCGCGAAATAAAACTGCTTTGTTCCACCCAGGAGCTCAATAATATCCCATATAAATCAGGATTGACTGGATGGTTTCTTGCACACATCCCACAGATTTGCTCGGCAAAAGGCATTGACCATCCACACCGCTTTCCCGCCGCATCCTATCTGAAGAGTTATGCTGCTCCGAGGGGTGGAGGGGAGCAAGAGGAGGAAAAATTTATGGGTTATGAATATTGACGGAGAAGATATTCTTTGTTTATTGAAGTCTTGTTTACATAAAAGCTCTTCACAGGCTACCCCCTAAGTCTAGAGGTCCTAAACCAGTGTCAGTGAGCTGTCTGGGTGTTTTTTCCCACGTATTGCGCTGCTATTCTGCTGACAATAGAGACCCATTAACGTTTGGCCCTTCAAGTTAGTGCAGCCGGAGCCTTGGTGGCAGGACGTCTGCCCAATATGTAAAATAATGGCATGAATGGATTCCTTGGAAACAAGGATAACAAGACCTGGCTGAGCTAACTGTGACAGCATGTGGTAATTTTCCAGCCCGCTGACCCTGTAAAGAGAGCTGGAGCACAAAGCTGAGGCTGTGGCCAGGTTGGTCTGAATGGCTGCGAACAACTGGGGAATAGCTGATGATGTCATACGCACAATTTGACAGACGGGGCAGGATTTTTGCTTGTTTTGCTCCCTTTTAAACTTGAACTTAGCTGTTTATTTTTCCGACATACTTAGGCGCTACTGGAAAGCCACAGCTGCGTTGAAAGCAGGTCTTGGAAGCGTTGCCGTGTGTCAGGCTTAAGGAAAAACCTTATTTCCTGGTGAAAAATGGTACTGCTTGTGCAACGAATGCTCTGGGAGTGGCAGGAGAAAGTTGCTATAGAATGATGCATTATCTCTGCATTCAGCCCTGGGACTGTGTTTTGAATCCAGCTCCCCCCTGAATCCTAATACACACTTTGAATAGCATAAAGAAGCATTGTTATTGCCTCAGTCTTGTCATTACATCAGAGAAATGGACAACCAGAGATATTTAAATGGGTTACAGATTTAGGCTTGGTGTCTGGGAATAAAATGGGTTAAAAGAAGTTTGTTTGAGTATTACAGAAGTGGTGAGTGCTTGCAAGACCGTACAGATTTAAATATGCCTTAGCCACTGTAAATACGCTTTAAACACTGTAAATGCACTTAAGTACAAACATAGGCTAACGCAGTTGCATAATTCCAGGAGCATGCTTGAAAATTTACATAAATGTGGGCTGGGAAGAGGTGATACAGTATAATTACTTGTGAATTACCATTGGTATGGCTCCTTACAACTTTATAGCTGAATAAACATTAGAAGACAATTCCAATTCTGTGTTTGCAGTTGAAATGATGATACAGGTACGGAACACACTTCTGAAATTTTTACCACCTCTGAAAGTGGATTAGACTTTTTATGTGTCCCAAGGGAAAGATGCTACACAGAAACTTTGAACATATTTCAGTTGCACCTTTCTCTCTCCCTTCCAGTGTTATTTATTTTAGTGGCTGTGAGCTCTTTGAAGCAGTGCCTGAAGCACTGTGAAATAATGACAATAGGAAGAAAGTAGAGCTACATAAGTAAGAAAGAAACGTACATTGATTATGGTGAAATTTTCTCTGAGCCTGACACAGTCAGCCAAAGTTAAGATAAACACAGACAATATTTTTAAATGACTAAGCCGCAGCCTGAGTAAACAAACCAGAAGGCCAAGTTTTGAGGACTGCATTTTCCTACTTGTTTTCAGTATAGTTTCTCAAACAGAGAAACTGTTGGGAGGGATCATTTTTATCACAGCTTGAAATTATCGTTATCAATGATGTGTATTATGTTGCTGCCTTTTCAGCAGCTGTGGATTCAGTCCCTATTATATTAAACACTGTTCAAACACACAGTAGCAGGCAGTCTCTGACCCAATGAGTTTTCAGTGTAATAGTCAAATTCAATACAGAGGCAGGCAAAAGGTCTCTCTATACACCCATGAAATCCCTCAAATCCACAGTATGGTAGGAAGTGCCATGATGCTTTAGAATGGGGAAAAGGAGTTTGGCCATCTCCTCCATAACTTGAATTTCAGATTGATTTAATTGCTAAGAAACTACTTTCTGGCTCCATTTTATTGCGTTCTATTAGAAATGTAAGGAGCACGTTTGTGACATTGAAACTTCATCGACCAGAGAGGATACCAGAGTGAAATATGTGGATTGGCTCTAACACCTGCTCTTAGGCTGTAAAAAATATTTCCAAATCTTTCCAAACTTTGCCTTCTTATTACTCTTTACTTTATAGGAAGGAATTTTCCAAGTACAGGAGGTTTACCGCATTTTGCTTAATACCTAAAATCAAGACTTTTCCACCCAGGAGGGATCTCTGCTCATCAGAGAACTAGAAAAATTCTGACATAGAGAATTTTCAGATTTTTTAAATTTAATTTTTGTGACTAGCGAGTACCTTGGAGGGGACAGCCTGTGTCAAATGTTCAGGAGCCTCACCCATTTTGATGCAGGTGCCAGAATCCATGAATGCATGCATTCCAGAGACTCCCAGAAAGCCTTGGGAAAAAATAAGAGAGCATGATTCATTGGCAGGAATTCATCTTTTTCCAGTGAAGAACTCATGCAGCTATTTGCAATGAAAAAGAGCCAACTATGGGAATGGATGATTTAGATTTACAAGCTGGGTTAATGCTCCAGGGGTACGACAGCGGCTTCAGCCTGCACCACCCTTCCAATAAGGACAAAACAGTGGATCTCGGCGTACCAGATGCAAAATATTTTATTGTGAAAACATTTGCAGTTGGGCAGAAAACTACTCATCAAATAACAGTTGATAACTTTTTAATTAAAAAACCCACAATTTTTAATGTCTACATTTCTGAGAAAGTAAATGTATCAAGTGCTTAATTTTTAATTGGATTAATGAATTGTCTGTGTCATTATTATGAATTATGCCATACTAAGTAATTTTTTACGTTAATAATTAAGTAAAAAATAACATAAGGTATAGTTAAATACTGTAAATTATATCTATTTTATTATAACAAACAAATAAAGAGTTATTGGTTTTAAACAAACTATGAAGAATAAAGATAAATTTCAGTGGAAAACTTGGTCTTGGCTTGTCCAAACTGATTTAATGTAACAAGTCAATCATTTTTCTCCAGAAGGCAAGTTTTGATTCCCACAGACTCTCTATTTCTCTCACACGTATATGTGTACAGTACGGCGGAGTGAGTCTCCAGCGTTGCTCAGTTCTTTTATATGCACCTACATTCCTTTTATTTCATACGTGCATATGCAAATGTTTGTCTGTGGGTGTATGGGTACTCTGTCTACATCTCAAAAATAAAATAATTTTCTTAATCTCTGTGCTATGCAGCAGTGGTGGGGTCCTTGTGGGTCCGTCAGTTTGGTCTTCCCGTCCTCATTGCTCACTTTTCAGCAGAGAAGGCAATTTTTAAGACATTATTTCAGGAGTTCTGTGGATTTCCCTGTCTCCACCTGCAACTTCTCCAAACTGCTGATTCTAAGGACCACAAGTACAACCCACAGACCACTCCTTGTTCCCTTGCTGAAAACCCCACTGGCAGAAAGTCAGTGAGGGGTGAGATGCAGAAATGGAGATAAGAGTTTGAGACATACACAAACCCTTTCCTTCAGAAATGCCTGAAGATGCCTTGACCTTTTGAGATCCCATAAACAGTGACTGAAAATTCAGAAAAAATGTCTGTGTAGCCAGCAACGCCATCAGCTACAGCAAAGGAATGGTCTCCCAATGGCACTCGTACCTACAGATGACAAATCTGCCAAAGTGTAGGAGATGCCTGTCCAGCTCAGACCCCTGGCAGTCTGCAAACTTGAAGAAAGGGACGTAAGTATTAAAATATGTGGACAATAAAGAACTTAGAGGGATAGTATTTGCCTGGGTACCTACCCAGGCAAAAATCTGACATTAAACACATATTTCAGGCCAATGCCATTGCAGAATTTTAATTTAATTGCAACATGCAAGTGTGGATTCAGGAAACAATTTCTTCCTCCGAAATTCACAATGCCATGCTTCAGATCCTGCCAGCCAAGGTGGCTTAGACCCATGTTTGAATCCAACTCATTGCACGTGGGATTTGGTTACAGAGAAAAATTTGGGTCTGAGATCTCTTTCTGGAAGGATATACAGCGTATTAATCATAAGGAGGCTTGTGCTTACATAGCACAGCTATGCTTTTAATGTAGAGTTATCAAAATCCAAGTTGAAATGATTACCTAATTTTCAGTCTGTAAAGGAGAAGAGAAAGGATATATGGCCTTGTTTATGCACAAAATTGGTTTTAAATCAATTAAACCGGTGAAAACCCCTATGTGAACACATTTAAATTGGTTTATATCTGGCTTGTATTAATTTAACTTCATTCAGTTTTCACCAAATCAATGCAAATGTGCAATTAGCTTAATGGCTCTTGCTCTTCCAGAACAATAGTCTCATTCTCAACAACTGTTTTCATGTCTTCCAAAGGAGGCGTCGAGTTCCTTTTACACAATTGATTTTGTGATTTTGTTATTTCGCTATTCTTTCCTTTGACCATGTAAGGGCTGATTCTGTGCATTAAGTAGCCGAAAGTGACAGGCCATGAGGGCAGGTGCAAGGTAACCCAGAGAAAGAAGCTTTTCTGCGTTTTTATGGACTTGTATAAAAGAATGCTCAGAGACGAATACAGAGACAGGTCATTCCCACCAGCTTCTGGTTATTTTTTGGGTGTTAATTTCTCCATCTAATCCCCAACATTTGTCGCTTGTCAAACAATCTCATGTTGCCCTTTCCCAGGCATTCATTCCTTTCACTAGTTGATGTTGGGCTCAGCTATTTTTTTCTGCCAATTAAAGTAAGCTTTTCTTGCTTCAGAATAAAGTCATGACTCGTGGTTTGTCTGGGCTGATAACAACTACTTCTCCTTTGAGATCCATCCGGCAGAACTGTGAGATGGTTGCTTTATTGTCTTGTATTCATTCCCCTGAATTGTTGGCTTTTAGGAACATGTTTACACAGGAAAAAATCCTGAAAAGCACTGTAGGCTTGATGGAAATTTCCAAGTGAGCGTAGTCAGCAGGGTGACCAGGTGCTCTGCGCTTCATGAGGTCCAGCCTTGGACTTCAACAGGAGTTGTTAAAAAGAAAAAACATTCACGTAAAAGTAACAGATTACACATAATAACTCTCTGCTCTGAACTTTGCTGCCCGTTTGTTTTCTGTAACTCACTGTTCCTTAGAGAAAGACAGGAATAATGCAGGAAATGTTTTAGGACATGTTTTATGTAATGGATTGGATGTCACAGGCAGCGGGGCTGAAGCCAGAGAGTTCATCCCCAGGCCTTGGGAGCATCACAAACTTACAAAACCAATGAAGTAGTTTTCAGCTTTACCAAATGCAGCCATTATGTGAAATCCTTTTCCATAAATCATCTTAAAGTTATTTTCAATGGCGATTCAATATAAACCTACTTTTCCAACCAGGCATATCTGTGGTATGAAACACCAAAGAAAACCATGAAAGCTGCTTTTGTTAATTCACTCTGGAAATATAAATAACTGGCTAGTAGTCAGTTGCCTTTGACATGGGAGAACTGCTGGAGAAATTAAGATGCCAAAGGATAGTCTGAAATATTCCGTAAATTACATACTGCAAGCATTGATGGAAACCACTCATCCATTGTTTGAAATGATTGGCAAATGAGGTAGCACTTTGTGGCCACTATTGGCCTTGCCCATCGCGGCTATAAGTTTCTGCAAATTAATGTGGTTTTCTGAACTGTATACATTGTTGTAACCGGGAAAGTTCAAAAACAAAATTGTATTTCCCCTGTGTAAAATACAATTAAGTTTCAATTGGAAGTAGATACTGCGTCACAAAAATGTTCAGCAATGTGTTATAGCACTTCTCTTAATTGATTTGATTATCTAACCTTTCGAAAAAGATTTTTCCTTCATATAGTTCCCCTATTTAATATCCCCTGCCTTGGGGACCTATTAGATAACATGCCATAGTATACCTGAAAAACAGGAGAGGAATAAACAAAGAGAACTTCAGGCCACTGGTGATGAGTAAGATCGATTCAGAATTCCTCTGAATTCAAAGACTTGCATGTGTAAGCATGCTCATAAATTTAATGTAAAGCAAACATGTTTAATTATACATATTGCTTTTTAAAATATGTTTGTATGTTTATACACAAACAGGTTATTGCAGATATGAATGTGTTCCACTCAATCAAAATGTTCTGGTGTCTTGAGACCATGTCTAGTTATCATTAATTCTCCTTTTCAGCAGCAGAACATGACAGGTGGCATAGGTATTTGGTACCAGTATACCACACTGATGTGTACCAGGCCATTTATAAATATCAATTCTTGCCCCAGAAGTGCACACACACTGTCTCTACCACAAAGGTAATACACAGAACATACAGTAAATGAATTATTAACTTTCATATCAAATTTTTATTTAAAACGTAACGCATGCTAATGTGCTACATGATAGGACTCTGAAGACCTTTTGTGCATATATTTTAAGTAACAGTGATGATGCATGTTCATTTGCTATTTCTGTTTCTATTTATCTTTCTGTTACACAGAGTAAATGCACACATACAAAATAACTTATCCTGTTACAAAGGAATGGCAAAAAAGGACGTTGATTGTCTTCTCTGAAACTACCTTACTTTGTTTCTCATATTATACATTAAAGAGGTCAGTCTTCAGGATGACCTACACAAATCAATAAAGATCTGTTAAAATTAACAAAAAAAGAAAGCCTTGATCCAGGCAGGAGGCTACTCTTGCTCTCGTAAGGTTTTGCTAGGATATATTTTTGTCAACTGCAAGATTTACAGTAGCCCACATTTGCCATTCTAAGTTGCAGATCCAAAAGATAATTATGATATGAACAGTATGTGAGTGTTTGACGACCATTCTGTATGTTGAGTGTAAGCTCAGCATTGGTTTATCTTTGCCAGAATTGTATGATTATTTTCTGATATGTCTTACAACACTGATGCCAGCACAAGATAATGTGACTGGAGTGACAGCACTTTGAAATTTTATCCAAGCCAAATTAAAAGCTGCAGTAATTCAAACTCTCTTTCTCCTCTTTTATGATCAAATTTAAATGGGGCAACACTTACGCCTTCCTGTTGGCTGTGTAAAAAGTGACATCTCCTTCAAAGAGAAAATGGCAAAAATCGCGGGGAAATACCCACTTATTTTGTAGGTATGAGAAGATTTTTGCTGGAACTCTGAGTCTTTAGAGAAGGTATAATCGTCACAGATGGCCCACTTAAGGCTGTTAATGTATAAATTCTTGTCTGCTCTGCACTACAAGGCTATAATTTTCATCTTGGGGTTCCTATGACTCAACAGCTCAACTCAGCTCCTTCAGTTTATGACATCAGAGAAATCCTCAGTGAAATTATAACCTTGGGAATACGCTACAGATGCTCTTATTTCTACTTACAGACTTAAACTAGTTATATGTCACCACAGACCAAGTTAACAATGAACAATAAAATACTGTAATATTTTTTTAATACATTAGAACCATTTTTTGGCTTTCCATATTTTGCGTTAATATCAGTAGTTTAAAATAAGGTATTGTTACCTTTTGTGTGTGTTTTTTCCAGCCAGCTGAGCTCTTTCAATAGAAAAAAATTCATGGCCCTGGTGACTGAACACACTGGTTTGGGTTAACTCTGTACCAAGCCAGCTCCTCAGTAATTTTCTGTTGTGCCATGGCTACTACAAGGTAAGAAGCGTGCCACGCTTGGGCAGGTCTTCCCCAACAGTACTCGTGCTTCTTGCCTGGCAGGCACAAGCTTTACCTCCAACATAGGACTTTTGATAGACCCTTGGACAATGCACACCTCCTTCAGCACCCCGGTGCTCTCATTGTACCCTGAGCAGTGAGATGCTGAGGTGCTTTTCAGCCAAGAAGCTAACATCAACTGGAGACCCTCTTGGCTGGACAACTATGGTCAGCTTCTGTGCCTGTTTAATTTCTGGCACTGTCTTGATCATACAATCATAGAGTCATTTAGGTTGGAAAAGACCCTTAAGATCATCAAGTCCAAGTGTAATCCTCTCCTGCTTCCCAGTTGTGCCTGCCCAGTGTTTGACACAGACTTTCCTTCTTCCATACTGGTTCACCGCTTGAAAGAGCAAAGTGGAGATGATATGCATCACCCACCCTGGCCCTGTCTTCTCCCTCTCTGCTACAAGATCCTGATCCCAGCTCAGGTAGAACCTGAAGATGAATTACAGAATCACAGAATCATTTAGGTTGGAAAGGACCCTTAAGATCATTGAGTCCAAGAACATGAGTCAAATTGTCTTTTGTGGTTTTTAAACACTTAGGAACAAATCTAGACTTTTGCAAACCCAAGAATTATGCAGATTTTAATAAACATGAGAATTTTTCCTAAGTACTCACTAAGTTCTGTGGAAGGACTATTTTTCAGTGTGTATGTGGATGATTTGCAGTTTGCATTTTCTAATTACTTGACATTTATTCATCTGATTATATGACCAGTTGCTTTGGTCGTACAAAGAAGCTAGCATTCCTCAGTTGGATGATGAGGATCTTTAAAGCAGAAAAATTGTTATCATAGGTAACCACCTCCCAGCACACATACTCTATAAAAGGCACCGTCTGGATAATGCTGTAATTGGTGATCAAAATTCCCAACAATTCCTGCCTGTGTGGTGTTATTTGTGGCAGTGCACGAGTATAAAAAACAGCATGAGACCTGCAAACCATCATGCACAGATGTCAGCATTTTTATGTTTAAAAATAATCATAATTACTGTATAATTTGAGATTTCTTTAAAATGTTTAAAATTACCCGTGTTTAATGCCCATTAAGGAATAAAAGAGAAAAAAAGAGTATGTGGTTGTTACAGCCTAGAATTTTAAAAGATTGCAACAGTTTGGTCTAGGCTCCTGCATAATGGCTACTTAAAGTGCAGAGTTCTGCAGAAATTTTCTTTAGTTACAATGCAATTGAAATCACACCAAGAGTTGCATCCATGTTTTATACAGTGTCGTATTTACAGTAACCTGCTAGAAATCTGTAGCCCACAGAAGTCAGAAGTATCAGGGTTTTTTTCCAGGCTGAGCATACCTGTCATTTATTGTCATAACAATGTCCTCTTCAGGTTACACCATGTTGTTCATCCCTGGAAACATTTGATGTAATGTTTCTGGTAGTCTTGAAAAGTTGCTATGTTTACCCCAAAAAAATGTTAGAACTGACTGTATGGATAATATCAAAACACCATATGGATGAGTAGTTAAAAAATTCTCCTTACTTTCATAGTGCTGAAAAAGATGATTTGACTACAGTAAAAAAATGCTAATTGCTCAGCACAAAAAGGAAAATTATATTGTGGGGGGTTTTAAATCTCATAAATGGTTTTGGTTTTACTTAGGTGCTGTGCTTCACGTTTCTGTCATCTACAAGAAGCAGACTGTTGAAACCAGAAAAACTTACTTTCACAGGAGTCTGTGAAACTGCAGTTCAACTGCAGTGAAATCTCCCAAGAAAACCCAATATCTAGATAAGAGAGATTTAAAGAATAAATTTGTAAAGTTTTGGATGATTCCCCAAATCTTGTCATCACACCTTCAAAAGCTTGTTTGTCACCTGTTAACAGCATTCGATTTATTTTTGTTTCATCTTACCCCTGCTTCTGTTTCACTACCCTTTTTCAAGGTATGGGGATCAGGCCTTTGGTGTTATTTGACATTAAAACATATTAAAACTGGTTTTCTTCCATAATGGTACTTGATTTTTCCTTTACTAGCCTTTTCTTATCTCATCAGGTTTGCATACATCAGGATTTTGCAACACTAGTGAGTATACCAAGGGCTTTTGCCAGTGTTTCCATTATTGTTCATAAATCATGATTTTCAAGGTTAATATTTCAACATTTGTCAATCTCATCATGTTGAAATGAAGCAGCCTGGATTTGAATCTATTCTTTTCCTTCTAAACTTGGATTTTACCCATTAAACCTCTTTTCTTGTTTGTTTTTTGAATGATAAGAGATGTATCAGTAGGCCATCGTCTCAGGAAACACTTCTCTGGGATCACCTCAATAACTTCACTTAACAAGGAAGGAAAGAGCTGGAAAATAATTATTATTAGAACATTATTATTCTTGATGGTGACAGTCAAAATTGGACCCATGAACAGAAGCAGAAAAATGGTGGCTCTACTCATGAGAGGCCATCCACTTCAGTAGTAGTTGTCTTTATTTGAGAACCCATGAGGAAGATCCTCTCCTCTGCCTCACCTGGATTCAAGTCCCATGTCACTCATGCCATCAGGCTGTCCAAGTTCTCCACTGGCCTCCTGCCTCTCCCATCCTTCTTGCCCTCCCCACTCAGCCTACTCCGACTGTTCTCCAAATGCTTCTGGAACCTGCAGCCTCCAAAAAAGTCACCGAAACCCCAAGCAGTGTCCCGTTATCACTGGGACTATCACCTTGTTTCCAGTGCTAGTGTGGAGGACAGGTTCTGCTGCTTTTTTACAAGTCTTGTTTTCTTTCTTTTTGTTTCCTTAGCTGTTTTCTGACAGAATCGTTATCTCGCAGTGCTCCTGCCAGCCTCCACTAGGCCGTACGCTTTCTTCTGTGCAAGAAGCACACAAGTTCTAGGTGGCCTCCTGACAGTGGGATGGTGAGACAATGTCTCTAAAACTTAAACCATTGAAGGATCTGCTATTTCAGCACCCAGTCGAGACTTTTTCTTTAATGATTTTTCATTACAGAAAGTTTGCAATTATTTTCTCCCGTTGTTCTGCTCCTCTTTCTCTTTGCGGTAGCAAGATGTAGACTAGGAATCCCAAACAGCCCTCATCAATGCACCTCAAGAACCATTTTATGACCCTCATATAACACTTTACATGACTGTTTAATTTCCTATTTAAAACAAATTAACTGTTGCATGCTCTAATCGGGACACAAAGGATCCCAGATCCTGTCTGGAAGTATGTGGAGGTTACTGAGAGGTTGTCCAGATTGATGGCTGTGCTGAGTGTATGACCTTAGAATGAACTTTGACTAAACTTTGCTCTTTGTGCACTTGGCAGTCTGTATTTGGAAAGCATCAATTGTCCACATTCAACGTATGAAATGTAAGGCATATGCTTTCCACAGACTTGGACCTTCTTTGTTTTTACAGAAGCCAAAAACTTCATCAACCTTATTTATATCAGTTATATCAATTATTCTGTAACTATTTCAATCATCTGCTTTAGCATGCGTTTATTTCACTAAAGAACATGTCAATTGGCTCATGCTTTCTCACCATTTCCTCTTCTAGGTTGTGTATCTTCGTCATCGTCACTGTGGCAAGGGTGATGAGCAATAATTTTCCACCATATTTTTGCAAGACTGCTTTATACTTAATCTCCATTTAAACCCCAGTAGCCAGGAGCTTAATTAATATATTTTCATTTGGAGTTTGTGTATGCGTTGTACACATATATAAGTTTGAGTACATACGTACAGAGCAGAGGGAGATAACAGGAGAGAAGAGAAGGAAAGATTTTCAGGTCATGGATAACACGGTTTCACAGAAAGAACTCAGGCACACAATGGATGATATCACAAGACAGGAGAGAATTACTGCCATGAAGAGGTAACACACATATTAGACTGAACACTTGCTATGAGCAGGACAACTACTTTTACTAAAAAGCACCTTAAAAGAAGACCACATTATTATTTATCAAAGACTATGATATCATAGTGGCTAATTCATACTAACTTGTCCAAAAAAACCTCATCAGCAATTTTGCATCTGAATATGTTTTCAAAAAGGCCAGTCTCCCAACCAAACCAGAATCTTCCCTCTGTTGTTAATATGCCAATTTTCCACGAAAGCAGTTTTTACTGAAAAAGAAACAGGGCTACCAAATCTTGTTCTTCAAAAAAAAATGACTTGCATGCAGTGGTTTAGCTTCTGCTGTAAATCTTTTAACAGCACACAATTTTTTTAGCATTATTTATTTAATACCTTGCTATGAAAATAATTAACTGTTTTTTCCCATCCTGTTCCTAAATCAAGCAAACAGTTCCCGCTTTGCCTATTTGTGTAGGGCTATTAATATTAGTCTACTTAAGAACCTAGCATGAAGAAAAAGGCAGGGACTATTTTAATCCTCAGGACTAATCATCATTCATGTACCTTGCATATTTACAGCACAAAGTATAGCTGTACATACTCAAAGGAGTAAAAAATGATGTTTCATTCTGTTTCCAAAACTAAAAAGTGCTGCAGCTGCTGCCAAGTTTTAGATAAGGATTAAGCAGCTGGACTAGATCTCTTAAGAAGCATATTTTTGATCAATATTCAGAATAATGAAGCAGAGAAATAAATAGCTGAACATAAATAAGCCATAAGTAGCAATGCCTGTAGATCAAATATCAACGACAGTTTTCAAGGCACCAGCTTTTTTAAGGATCTTTTCAAATCACACCAAGAGACCGTAATCCAACCACGTGGGATTACAACAACAACACAACATCCAGAGGCTGGATGATGACGAGCAGTGAAGGCAGCGTGAGCGGTAAGACGGGCCAGAGCCCACTTGAGCAACCACAAAATTCAGACCCATCAGGACCCATGCAGTCCAAAGACAAGGAGACTGAAGAGCATGTTTATGGCCTGGACATAGCAGGGACCCAATGGTGGGGATGGACAGCTGTGCTGGGTGGACCAGAATTAGACTTTTTCTTGCTTGACTGGGACCACATGATGTAACCAGCATGTGAATGTATGACACTACAAAGCCATAAATGAGTTCTTAAAAGACTGTTTTCAAGCCTGTTCCTTATATCATAGAATGGTTTAGACTGGAAGGGACATTAAAGACCATCTAGTTCCAACCCCCCTGCCATGAGCAGGAACACCTCCCACTAGACCAGGTTGCTTAAAACCCCATCCAGCCTGGTCTTGAACACCTCCAGGGATGGGGCAGACACAGCTTCTCTGGGCAACCTGGGCCAGGGGCTCACCACCCTCAGAGTGAAAAATTTCTTTCTGAGATCTAATCTGAATCCCCCCTCTCCCAGTTTGAAGCCATCACCCCTCATCCTATCATGACATGCCCTTGTAAAAAGTCCTTCCCCATCTTTCCTGTAGGCCCTTTTCAGATACTGGAAGGGGTTTTAAGATCTCCCCGGAGCCTTCTCTTCTCCAGGCTGAAAAACCCCCACTCTCTCAGCCTGTCTTCATAGCAGAGGGGCTCCAACCCTCTCATCGTCTTTGTGGCCTCCTCTGGACCCTCTCTAACAGGTCCATGTCCTTCTTACATTGGGGGCTGCAGAGCTGTATACAGTACTCCATGTGGGGTCTCACAAGAGTGGAGCAGAGGGGCAGAATCAGCTCCCTCAACCTGCTCAATAGAAAATTTTCTAGGTTAAAATCAATTATTAATAAATAAGTGTAAGAAATTAAAAAAAAAAAAATGGTAAAGCATGTATCTTAGCTTTCAGATTTTTTTTCCTCAGCTTACTAGACTTATTCTTTATCACAGGTCTGAATATCAGCAAAGCTTTCTTTACTTTGAGGAATGAGGCTAATTAAAACTAGTTTGAAAAATGAGCCAAATTAAAAGCAAGGAGATATTTAAAACATCTCTGCATCCATAATAATAGTTTAGTGGGCTTATAGTGAATCTTCGCAAAATACATTCCAGCCAAAATATGTTTCACTAATTATTCAACAGTACTGTTGGTATAGTGCTACTAATAGAGTTATAAATATCTGTAGAGAAAAGGGGTGTATGAGCACAAACAACCACTCTCAGCCTTTCACTCACAAAGATCTCAAGCTTACCTCAAATCTGCGTTAACACAGTTAAACTCCAAATCTCTGGTAATATTAGACCAGCACTCAAGACCAGGCTTCGGAAAACTTCCATGTGTTAAGTGGACATAAAAGTAACAAAAGCTCAGCTCCCAGATGGAGGGCCTTTCTATCAGATTGTCTTCTTGGTCGCAGAAACCATATTTGCCCTGACAAACTCTTCCAAAACCCTACTTATTTTACCCATTCAGTCTTAGGCATGACCCAAATGCCCAGCTTCGTTTTCTGGGGTTCTGAAAGCACAGCTGAGCTTTTTCTCTACCTTGTCTGGCTATTTTTAGATTTACATCTCTAATGAGCTATTTTCTCATCATCTCCCTATACTAAGCAAAATCTAAATTTTATCTGCTTCTAAAACTGTCTCTGCACAAGTGGCTCCATGACCAACTTGTCATTCCTTCTCATTACACTCACATGTAAATCTCCTGGAGGTGACCAGAAAAATTGGAGGTCATTGCCCTCATTAGTTTCCCAGAGTGCCTTCTGGAAGTACAACGTGCTCTCTCATACCTGCACATTGCCACCGATCTATAAAAATACCAGAAAAAAAAAAAATCGTCTAAATCATGTAAGAAGGAATCATACAGAAAAATGTAGTTAAAAATCCCCCTGAACTAATCGTTCAAGAAAGCTTGAGGTGTTCAAGAAAGGTGATAGAATATTACACCCACAGAGCAATTTCTTTCCCTTTTTTTTAGTAAAGATAGTATTTGGGATTAGTATAGCTTGGCACCTGTCAGCTAGGTAACAAAAAGCATTTGCAATGTGCACTTCAAACTGGAAGCTGCATAGTGAGGAATCGCATTGAATTTGCTTGAAAGAGATTAAAGATTAAGAGCCATGTGGCAAAACGCAGAGTGATTAGCTGAAGCCTGAGCTCGGCTCATACTGGTTAGCTGGAAAATGTTCATACGGATTTGTTCGTGCACAAAGAAGACAAAGTGGCTTTGTGCTACAGCGACAGGCTATGAAATATGCTGCGGGTACCATCAGGTGATGTAAAGCTCTCTGTGGGCTAATTTACACAGAAAACCCATTCAAAGCTAGCTTGGGTATGTCTACTCTACGTGATAGACCTACAGGGTATATAAATGTGAAGACTGACAACACCTTAGTGTTTTTAGGTGAATTTTTAGGTGGAGAAGCATTAGGAGTTGCACTTCTAAACTCCACTGAACAATAGCAATAGTTCTGTATTACCTACTGGATTAATTATCTTCATATTAATAATAGCCAGTGGTATTAGCAGGGTCTGTCCAGAACCACTGTCTACACGGATCCCAAGGAGAAGTGGCACACATCCAGAAGCTGTCACTGGACAGGACTACTCAGACCAACCCTTGGAAGTCAGCAGCCTCCTCTGCATTTACAATAAGGGCATCTGGGTTACACAGCACCTGTCAGGTGTTCCTGCACTAAGTGCATGGTGATATTCCACTTTGTCATTTCTTTTCATAATATTTTTTAAACGAAGTACATGCCCAGTCCTGCAGTCTTCAGTAAACACCAGTTCAGAATTCCCTAACTGGTTTTCTTACATGCTGGCCACCAGATCATGACACTAGCTCTGTGTCTGCTAGATGCATTTTCTCCATTTATAAAAATTACATTTGCAATGGCATTAGCAATATGTAGTGGTAGTTCAGTGACGGAAACCTATCAAGCCCGCAGCAGCAGAACTGTGGATTGCACATCATTCATAGAAATCCCTTGCACAAATCTTGGTGTTTTGATAGCCACAGGATTTCATCTCAACAATAACTGCTTACTCAGTTCTGATATAAACAGGTCATTTTGCTCTGAAATCATTCCAGTCCCCAAAAAGAGAGACATTCCCTCAAAAAGTCAGGCTCAAACTTGTGGCACTTCTCAGACACACACGAACGCAGACTTACAGCTCGCTAAATCTCACCCTCAGAGAAATCCCCTTTTGAAAATAAATGAGGAGACAAAAGATTTTGTATTCCCACCACATATGACATTAGCTTTTCAATCAGTTGCTCCTCCATTGATTAGTTAAACAGACCAATGAATGTCAAGCAACCATCAACACTTGTGATATTTTTTCAGAGTAAATGACATACGTGTGTGATCACTTTGCTTTAGATACACAGCCTTTGAGGAATTTATGTCCTCTGAAAGCGTGGATACCTCCTAGACAAGGTGTGTCTCATGCTCTTTAACAACTCAAGCATATTCTTCAAGTAGCCCCACTTAACTTTATACCTGAGTTGTGGAGTCATTTCAGTTGAGTATTGCACACTCACCCCAGAAAAGCAGTTCTTTTTCCTTCTCACAATATACTTCCTTTAAAAATCCCTTTACTTCCTCCTCTGTGGCTGCTCTTCTAAATCCTTCTATATTAAAACTTTAAACTACTGTTAGAAACATTTATTTTCAACTCACTGCTCCCGGCCAGGGAAATATTCAAATGACATCCAACTCAATATATAATGATCTCTGAGAATTTTTATCATTAATAAAAGCTGAATTTTGCTTGTCCTTCTTTTTAGATTCTTTTGGTGGAGTAGCAACTTTCTCACAGAGTAGATCTATAAAGTTTGCTGTCACAGCCTGCTTAAAAAAGGAGTATTCCCATAAGCCCCTTGAGTCTGTAAGATTCCTGCTTGAATTCCTTAGAAATTCATCGTACCTTCCTAGTGAGCAAGTCCCTGCGTAAGCTCTCTACCCCTGTCAGATCAAAAGTAAATACACTTCCAGGTTAATGCAATTGTAACTGTTCACATGCTGTAAAACTACTTGTTTGTTCAAGCTGAAGAGAGGATTCTCCTCTGAAGATACTCGAACCTTCCTTTTTTCAAACCAAAATGTGCAATATTACAAAGACATGCAGTTTTCAACCCTGGTCACATAACTGCTTGGGGTGTATAAGACTTAACTCTTCTTTTTCCACCTTCGTTTTAAATTATCAATTCCATCTCATGGCACTGTAGCGACCAAATGAAAAGCATCCCAGACTGGGGCAGGTGATGAAAAGTAATTTAATTTCAAAAATTATTTGGTAGAGTAGCAATAATACAATATGAAAGCTTCAAATGGATATTTGTTTTAAATATCACAGGATACTTTTTTGTAGGCTAATGAAAGAGCATATTCGTCTCTGCGAGGGAAGAACATGTTTGAGGTTTAAAAAATAAATGAGAAAAATCTTCTGCCTGAGTAATACAAAGATCCACTTCAGTGTAAGCATATTCTCTGTTCATTTCCGAGCAAACCTGTGGCTGAGGTGGGGGAGAGGGAGAGCTGATTTCACAATCTCCTCAAATGTGCCGTTATTCGGGCAGAGTCCTGCTCACGATCTTTATCTGGAAAGTCCTTTTTTTCCAGCCCTGCAAAACAATCTCAGTTATTGAGCTGCAGGCATGAGGGGCAACCTGCTACTTTAACACTAAGACTTTGACGCGCTGGCACCCCAGATGTGGAGTTCAGGAGGGCGATTGCTCAGAGCTGTGGCAGATTTGTAATATTTGCACTTTCCTGCTCCCAGGGAACTGACGTGCAGCGCTGCACACCTTTGAATTAATACCGCCACCAGTCTCCTGCCCACTGAATGGCGCGTCGGCGCGAGAACTGATCATGGACATCCTCCCAGCGTGTGATTGAGCCAGCGTGTGATTGAGGCAGGCTGAGAAGATCTGAAATCTACTCCCTGGTTAGGCTCTGACCCAAACCTACTGGTTTGAGCCAATGCGTTCTCACACTTGTTTCAAAAGACTCCCAGATCAGGCCACAAGTTTGTAAGCATTGCGGTCTCCAGGAGAACTTGAAAATAATATCAGTCTGCATGGCTGTCTCCCCGTTTGAGCTTTAAATTTTCTTTATAGAAACTTCTCAGTTGACCGAGGAAATGGCTCAGGTCATCTACTACATTAATACCTAAATGCTGTGTCAGATTGGCCTCCTTGCTACCCGTATCCCAAAGGCTGGACCCTGGAGGTAGGACATTACATTATCTAAAAATGGTTACTAGGTCAGAATGAACTAGAAATTTGCTACTGCCAGAATAGCAGCTGCTTCTGGAAAGTGGATAACTCACCTCTTGAATGGAGAGGCTATCATCTACATTTTAGACACCTATTTAAACAGCAATTTCATCAACCTGCTGTTCATTCTTCATGGGGTTAAGCTTTCCTTTAAATAAATGGTGTCCACGAATTTGGTAGGACACTTCTCAATGCCAGAAAAAATATATTGAAAAGTTTTATGTAAAAAAAGAATTTGTCTACAGTACAGTTGCAATTACAAGAAAGGCAGGGTAGAAAGATCAGGTGTTTCCATCTGAGAACATGTTATGGTGATGGCATCCAGATAATTCCCACTCTTAAAAAATTACTGTATTAGACTATTGTGATGGACTAGACGCAGTGGTGTTATATAAATTAGGATTAATCTGTCCACATATTGGAGTGTAAGAGAAAATGATTGTCTTTTATCTGCGAGGAGGACTCATGGATTGGTCCATACTGACTCTTAGTATCATGAAGGCTGTCTTTCTTCACTATGTAAATCAAATAATATCATTGCATGTTTTCTAAATATAGACCAGAAATTTACAGCTGAAATGAAAGCTGGCTGTTTGAAAGAATTCCAGTTTTCACCTTGAGACCTAAAGAAAAGTACTCCTCCTGAAGCATCTCACTTGCTTTTTTTTCTTTTTAACATCATTACTGTTCTTCCCTTTCTTATTATATTGGTGTTCTAAAAAAAGCCCTGCAACTAGCTTACTGTTAAGGCTTGAGAATATGTAAACATAAAATATGTGATCTGTCTTTGATTTGAGCCAAAATACTGCATTGCTGTGCTTTGAAATCATGACTGTATTACAAAACTGACAGTTTTAATGGAAAAAATGGTTTTTGAAAATTGTCTTTGAAAACACTCTGAATAATTCTCCAAGTTGTGACTGTTTCACTACCTGAATATTCAGGATAACAGCAAGAAACTCTGTTTTGCCTTATTGTCCACCTTACTCATGTTATTCTTCAGAGTAACATTCAGTGGTAATAAAGCATACCTTGTTTTCAGTAAAACCTGTACAAGCACCTTGTGTTTTTCAAACCACTTTCCATCTGAAATGACCACTCCAAAACACCTCATTATTTTGGTCCTGAAGAGGATATTTAAAAGAGTTCTTGGACCTACACATTATTTCCTCCTACATGACAGATACAGAAGACCCTTAAGGCCGTTTCATGAAAAGTGTTCCTTGTTTTCCCTCCTTGTTCACCCCTCTCATCCTCAACTTAAACAAAACTGTGAGAAAATCCTGAGGTTGCTTCTCAGGTTTCTCCTGGAGGGCTCACTGGAGGTTTCAAAGGCACAGCCTCTGAGCAAGTCAACACATAATTCAAACGCACAGAGAGTTCAAGCTTAACAAATACTATCTTTACCCCTAAGTGTTTCTATGGCACTCACATCAAATAACCACTAACCAAAAAAAAAAAGTTTTAAATGGAGTAGTAAAGATAATTCTTCCTGTCAATTAATATCCATTTGCGCTCCTGAAATGACAATGCTATGAATTTTCCAGTCAGCAGTCTTCTACCACAAGGATAGGTAAGACATGGATTTTTAATTTGTAGCCCAAATAAAACCCCAAACAAAATGCTTTCTTTTAAAACCCTTCCCATAGAGACTTCTAATATACCATGAAGACAAGGAAAAAACCCCAAATATATTTCTTTCCCTTTACAAGTCAACCTTGAGGCAAATTTCTCTATAGGACAACCTTACTAATAATCCAGGTTTACGCAGACATACATTTTAAACTCTACAGAAAAATATGGTCGTCTCTCTCCAGCTCCTAGGAAAGATTTAATAGTGGATGCCACAACATATTACTAGGTCAATTCTTTTTACTATATTTTCTAGACTCCTTTTCCATTCCTACTACACACTGGGAGAAAATAAATGTAAAATTCAGTTAGAAAATGTACATTTTGTGATTTTTTGTCTTTATACTAGTTCATTCACCCACTGGTAAACAGCATTCAATCATTTCACTCTCATGCATAGATGCAAGTTAGTGAGGTTTCCCTGGGACACACATAATAAATAGGGTTTAATGAGGGCAGTGATCAAAAGGAGATGGCGTCATAGACTATGATTTTGCATGGTATTATATTCAACTACATACAGCTGGAGTTCTCAGGTAAAACTGGATGAAAATTCAACATAATCTGATCAGCTCAACCAAAGACTTCTAACTTCAGGGTTATACTGAACTGTGCTAAAATAAATACATATCAGTCACATATAAACAGGACCACTTTCCCACAGTCTTCATTTGGACGTTAACTTCACTTTTCAGTGTCAACTTAATATTTTATTCTGGTTTTTCTGTCAGAAATTTTTTTACTTGTATCCCTTTTAATGCAATTTTCTGGTAGCTGCTTTGTAACTACTAATTAAAATTGAAGTAATAAAGTCTCATTATTGTCTGCATCAAATACACTTGAGTGTGATGGATTATTCTGCTCAGAATGACTGCTTACAAAACACAGCACTGCTTCCCCCGGAGTATCGGAACAAGTGCCATAATAACCCATTACAACCCTTTATTTTGAGAGTATTTTTATCAAATTTTTTAAGAAACTTCCAAGTACGGATTTCTCAACAGTTGAAAGATTGCTGATTTAATATTTCTTTATATAATGCAGGAAAAAGGAACCTTGCCTGTTTCCCTACAGGCAGAAATGACATGAGCAAGCTATTCATTTATGGCACATCTCTGCAACGTTTACAGTGGTGAAACTGCGTGGAAAGGATTTCTTTGGCCAAGTGAGCAAATCCAAATTTTTCCTGAGTCCAGGCCTGAGTTGCCCCGTAATCCCGCAGTAGACTTGTGCCAGTGACTTTCCATGGGTTGGAACTACCATGGTACCAACTACCATGGTTCGGTCTCTTAGCTGAGACTGAAAATTGGCTCTGATGGGACAGTTTTGCCCTTGTAGGACAAGCCCTGTCATTTCTTCTGGGAAGAGCTGGTTTCTTGGTAGATGGATCCAGGCAGAGCTAGACGGGGAAAGGCAGCACGCTGTCCCAACAAAGCCAGCCTGGGTGTTTGGATGAAATGAAGAACACATCATCTAAGATAGCATCTTTACATTTTTTATTTGATTTCTTGATGCTAAGTCTTTGTCAGCATTAAAATATCTATGTTTCCTGAACCTTCGGAGTCCAACATCCAGGGAAAAACTACACAGCCTGCTCGAGAAGTCAGACCCCATTTTCACCATAGGTCCCTTTTGGCTTCCAGCCTAGATTCAGCCCACCTAATTTTAAGCACTTCACAAGGACCCATTGTCAGGAGCCCTGAGCTATTTTTTTTGCAAAGGTGATAAGCTCTTCTAGAGAACAACTCAGCTCATGCAAGAGTTTTTTGCCACTAGGATACAGATTACTGACCTGATTTAGCAGTCTAAAACTGGTTGCTATTAATCTGGGCATTATTGTAAATGAATTAATAAAACATTTTCATGGAAAAATCGCTCTGGTAATCTGACTAATCCAATACATTTTCTCAAATTACAGACAGCAGGAAGTGGTAAGAAAATCTGCCTTTTGTGAATTCCTTCTTTTTTGATAGTCTTGGTGTGGAAGTTAAGGTGGACTGGTGAAGAAGATAAAACATTATGCCAAGAAATGAAGGCCTCTCTGCATCCCGCTTCATATTAATGAAGACTCTTCAGTGAACATCTCAGAGATAAACTGCTAAGCAGTATTTAATTCCATTTTTTACTGAGATATTTCCAAGATCCAAGTTTATCCAGAGATTCTGAATGGACTGGAATAGCATATAGGCAATGGGATATATAGGCAATTTATTAAAAGTGTATTTTGTAAAAGTAAAATATTAACAATGTTTAGTATTTCTCTGTTTAATATATTGAGACACCTAAATAATTAAGCTTTTAAGGAAATGGTTTGACAAAGGTATGGTAGAGCCAGTTTCGACATCACTCTAGTGAAGAATAGGCAAATTTTCGTCAAATCATCACAGACGCAAAATTCAGTTTCATTCCAGTGATGAAGTCCCTAATTCAAAGCTGTGCCTATCCATGAGTCCATCTTGTGCAAAGATTTACAGAGCACTCAGCCCCGCAGGATTCATGACTGAAATCTTACAGAAATTCTATGAAATACTATCAGGTTAAGTTCTCTCAAGAGCCCCCAGTTCCGGGTAACTGCTAATCCTCTAGGGTGTCTAGCCATGGCAAACTGTCCTGTTGCATGTGAAGGATTTACTAAAACACTTCAATTTGTGGTTAGGTTGCATTTTCACAGGTGGATCGTTGTGGAACTTGACACCTGGGTCATCCTCACAGCAGCACTGACAGAGCCAGCAAGCGGGAATAGCGGTGGGAATAGCCATGAAGACGTAACCTCATGGTCAGAGCTGTTGGATCTCCACGTCTTACACTGTTGGAGGCAACTAGAAACAAAAAATGACTAATATTCCTGCTCCTCTGCTCCACGTATCCTGACATCATACCCTTTTACCTATGAGGATTAGTCCTCAGAAAACCAAACCAGTTAATCGTACAACCCTTAGGCTTTTTATAAAGCTTTTTGTGTCCCAACAGTATTGATTCAAAGCGTGGAGTGAGGGGTTTTTTCCTGACCGAAGTGGCAGGTGGCAGATTCAGCCTCAACACACCATGTCCCTTCAGGGAAAGGGGTTCTTACAAACAACAGATGGATGGCACAATGGTTAAAGGCCTGGAACTCGGGTTGCATTATTATCTAAAAGGGGGGTTTGTTTTAATTTAATAGCAGTATGATAGGTTAATCAAATCAGTGGGAAAAATCCCGTGGTGGCGCTGGTGGAGAAAATAAAGGATGTTATTCAATCTGGTAATCATTGTAAACAGCAGCTCGGGGGGCAGTGAGGTATATTAATACAGAAAGAGGCAGGACACACGCGCTGGAGCTTATTCAGCTACTCTCCACATAAGGCACATTTTGCAAGAGTCAAACACAGAGATAAATCCATCACGGGAACCTCCAAACCAAGCTATGAATGAAAGGACTAAGGAAAGACAGAAACCTTTCAAACATACGTGTAGAATCCAGACTAGTGGGAACTCACAGGAAGGTGAGGAAAAGGTTGGGTTTTGTGCTTTTCTTAAGAAACTGGCATGTGTCTGCCTGCAGGATCCTCTGTAGGACCTCTTTCAGCTGCCACACAGATTTCCATTACTCACGTGTTTAACCTCAAAGTTGGAGGCTGGCTAACACAAATGCAGCCACTGTCCATGCTGTAGTAGAATTAGGAACCTCAATACACCTCCTGCATTTTAATGAGGTCTGTTATACAGCATTGTGTGATTTTCCACTTCTCTTCTAGTAGTTCTTAAGACTGGTGAAAGTGCAAGACCAGGTATTTTATTTAAGCTTACAAATGCAATACACACAGTGCTTACGTGCTAAGGATGTGGCACGACTAGAGAAGTGCTGGAAGAGTGACAGTTTAAGTTCCACCCCATCCTCACTGATGCCTTTGTGAATAATAGCAGGGAGAAACACAAGGTATCACATCTCTAATTCCACAGTCTACCCATTTGACTGGGGATGCTCAGAGTACGTAGCCAATGTAATATATTTTCTTAAAATACATATCATCTTTTCCTGGAGGGAAAAACAACTAGTGGCACTGCTTTATGGGGGTAGTTTGCTCTGTTTTGTTTTTCGTGGATCTTTGTGTACTTAAGTCAGTTTGAAACAAATGTATTACCAATTTATAGCACCTCACAATCATAAAGATTTGCAGATAGTTTGAAGCTGCTCTCTGCCACAGGTGGTGATGATGTGCTTTTAGAAAACACGTACAAGGAAGCTACAGCACAGCAAAGAATATATATTCTTCTGCTGCCTTTTTCATTAATATTTTTAAGTCCTGTTGTTCATGAAAAGGCCCATACTGATCTCAATACAACGGTTGAGAGCTTAGCCTTACTGAAGTCAATGTGTTAGCCTGGGAGGTTTAAGATGAGGGGTTTAATTTCTTAAGCCTTCACAGAATATCAGTGTCCCCCGGCATGGGGCACCTTAGGGCTACAGGTAAATAACACGATTTTGGGGGTGACGCCGTGCCCATGGCACGTAGGTCACGCTGCCTGGCTCCACGCTGCCCCGTGCACCCCAGCCTGGAGGCTGGTACCTCAGCTTTGTTCTTGGCTTAAAGTGACTTAATTCTTGACTGCCTGCGACTTTTCATACCTCATGGCCTTATTCACACTATCTTGGCCCATATTCACAAATCATTTTCTTGAATATTTAATTTTATGCAAGTACTTCAGTGTTGACTCAATATTATAAGTTCATTTAGCCTGTTTTTTTTCCTGTGGTAACTGGCATGTTACATATTTGTTTCGCTGACTGATAGAAGTTTATTTTTCTGGCTTATTCAGTTACATGTATTTTGAAAAGTCTACCCATACGAGTAAAGTAAGCAGACCATATGATTAGAAATAAAAAATAAAACAAAATCAGGGGTGTAAAACCAAAAGAACTCTGAGATGGAAAGAAACAGAAGCATCCTCTAGCCATTCATAAACTTCCTTGAGATCAATACTTTGATCTGTTATGGCAGCCCAATCTGTACATTGTTGTGTGCCATGTCCAAACTTGCAGGAGTCCCTGTTGCCCTGGTTCCACGACTCCATGTCTACTGGTTTCTGCACAGCATCAAAAGAAAGAGAGAAAGGCAATGCGTAACAGACCTCAGGGCTTCTGTGTGTGGTTTGGTAACAGTGAGAACCTAACAATTAATTTTTCTCTCTCCCTGTCTCTCTCTTCCCAGGAGCTGGCATGCACACCTGCAGAAACCAGCAGCATTTAGACACAATCCATCACCAGGAACTGCACTTGCAGACTTATCTCTGTAATTAATTGTGACTTCACTGTTTTCAAATGCAAAATAATAGAATCTGGAGCTCATTAGTAGACACACTTGTTCCTGAATTCAATATTTTGCAGTTGCAAGGGATCATACTTGCACATTTTTTGATTCAAACATATATATAGGTGCAAAATTCTGTGCTAAGTTTTAAAGATTGTTTTAAATTTTTCAAGACTGAAACGCAAACATGTCCATAAACAAGCCTCCCTGAAAAGATGCCTGGCACAGCAGCATTAGCTAATTTTGAGACGCAGAGACACTGATTCCAGGTACTGCTGGTCTAAAACCCTCACAGGGTTTTCCAGTCTCAGTGTGCATCCAGGTAATGGTGCTGAAGTCTGGTGCTCTGTTAGTTGGAGTACAGGTACCTCAGCTGTGGGCAAATAAAAATTACAGGATTAGGATTTTGGTTATGCTCAGACATAACCATAATTTGCTTTCCAAGATCCTTTTTCAAGAAGTTGGCTGTACCAACGTAGGAAATAGCTGTAAACTCAGGTTTGGGCTTAGGTCAGCCTGGTGTGAGGGTTTCGTAAAGGTCTCCTGACACAGCAAAGGGAAGGTGAAGCAGACAGCAAGAGCATCAACAAAGAGACTGGCCAATGCTTCTGATGAAGCTTGGTTTCACCGGATTTGTGTCTCATGTGAGAGTCTTTGCGTTTAGAAAGGCATTTAGATATGTGCGTAGGATCACATGAAGGACTCCATTTATTCTTGTTTGGGGGTGAGAGTGACAGGACCTTAGCTATAAAAACACTAGAAAACCCTACCTCAATAAATTTGCTGTAGTTTCATATACACACTTGCCGTTATCTGTAATTTAAGAGCTACAATAACAAACCTAACTGTATGTGAAAATATGACAGTACTGCCTTTAAGTATTTTATGCACTTGCAGCTGTCAACCCGCATACATGGGAACACTGACACATCTTCAGCTGTTCAGAGGAGGAAGTTTATGCCTTCTCATGTGGCGTCATGTCTCTGAGCTGGAAGGGGCTTTGATCCTAGAAAATGTTCTCTTTGTTTATATTCCTACTGAAGAATAAGATTTGGATCACGCAAGCTGGTACGAAGCTCTATCAGTAGATCAAGAAGCTGGCTGAAATGTCACCTGTCCACACACAGGAAATAATATTAGCTGCTAGACTAAAAACCTGTTAATAATATGAATTGATTTGCTGTAATACTGAGTTCCTGGCAAGTTTGATAGGAGGTGTATTAGTTGCCGCCTTAAATATCAGAGGTAGGATTCTATGGCAATCAATTACAAAACTTTTTCTGACTTTAATATGACCAAAATTCCTCCCTAATTCACCTGCACTTAAACATATATATATATATAGTACACATGTGAAGTTCCTGTGTCATAACTTCAGGCAGGGTTGGCCCACCTATTTAATTAGCGCTGAGCTGGAAAACACAGAGTCATAGAATCACTTGGGTTGGAAGACATCTTCAAGATCATCGAGTCCAACCATAAACCTATGCCAAAACTACCCCTAAACCATGTCCCTGAGCACCTCAGCACTCATGACACAAACAACCTTGAATCTGGGTCCAGTTCAGTATCCAGTGTCCCAGCCTATTTCTAGAAATTGCTTATTTCCAGACTTAGCTCCTCAGTAGGGTAAGGAGCCCCCTTAAATCCTTGTGACAATTAAGAACAATCATGCTAGGGTAGAAGATGACCTTTATGCTCTCCAGAGGCTGTTACATCCCTGGTTGCAACTTCTTGGGCATTCCAGTCATTTCCTTTGTCTGGGATAAATCTAAAATTGTTTTATAAAAAAAGCTAATTTAAGGTGATCAGCAACTGGGACTCAGGCAAAAGTGAAGACAAAGGCATAAGGGAAAGGCATCTAAAACTACAACAAATGACATATTTGAATGACAATCCTGGAAAGCAACTTTCCCAGAGTAAGGAGAATTAGCAGTGACTTCCCCATCTCTAAAGATTTCAATCATTCCTGAGCAGTACAGAGGCTTAGGGAATCTGAAATGGAAAAGTGGTGTGTCTGTGACACATCACTGCCTACCACACTCATGTGGATGGCAAAGTCTGGGACTGTTGGGTTTGTCTCTGTTTTTCATTCCTGTTCTATCTATATAATTTATAACTATCAATCTTTCTAGGCAAGAGATTAGATGATGCAAAACCTGTAGCATAAATACACGTCATCTGAAAATTAAGGACATCCCAAAATAAAACAAGATTATTTTCTCTAGTGAGAGAATTTAGCTTGAGCGGGTGGGGGGGAAGGAATAGCAGAAAAATTAAAAAAAGAAAAAAACTGAACAGCAGCTGAGTAACAATAGAAATGTTCACACACTCGTGGAAGGAGGACCACTCACTTCTTTTACATGTGTCTGAAAATAACCTTCAAGCAAGAAGTAGTAGTTATCTTTATTAAATCCAGTAAACATGGAGATTACTACCTAATCTTGGTCAGGGAGGCCATGTGTATATGAAGCCGTCTTCTTAACGTCAGCGTAAGTGAGCAATTTTCTTTCAAAGATGGCAAAATTGTGTTGTCTTCCTAAAAACACTGATTGTCGCTAAGTGACAGTCAAAGATGTTTATAACTTGTGAAATATTTCACTAAAAATATAAAATGCAAAAATATGAAAACAAAAAGCAATTAAAAGTTTCAAAAATTACTCTTACAGTCTTTAGGTTTGATGCTTCTTTTTTGAAAAGCTATAGCACTGGTTGACACCTCCCAATCTTTGAAACCATTCAGCTTTCAGTTGTCTTTTAGATTTTCATCTTAGCTTTTTAAAATCAAGCCTGCTACAGGGCAAGTTGCTACAGAGGAGGGTAAACAAGAAGGGAACTCAAGTGGCAATCTGACACTAAATGGTGAAGTAAAAATTCAGATAAACTAGTTACATTTGCAGCACTTCCTCACTGTTTCAAAGACTGTCAGACAGAAAATTTATCACCAGTACCTAGAGCTTGCTCATTCTGTGAACTGACCCAGGCGCCTTTCAGTAAATGACTCTCTGCAAGCAAATAGGAAACAAGAACAAAAAAGAGTATTTTTCCTAACTCATTACTAAAATTTTCAATGCCAGGATCAGTTTCCATGGTGCAATGAGTACATGTGGGGAGAAAAGGGTATCTTTTAAAATTAAAATGCCTTTAAAATATTTTACAAGTAAGATTTTTCATTTTGACCAGCCCTAACGACTGACCAGTACTTAAGCATATAAGCCCAGGTGGCAGCACAGATTCATGACATTTCTTTTTCAAGGCAAATATCTCAATTTCAACTTTTTTTACTTCCACATTACCCTGTTTCTGATGGTATATTCCAATACTGAAATGGCTGGAAAACTATTGTAAAATCTGATAACTACAATATAAACTATAATAATACATATTTCAGTGTATCTGTACCTCTGGAGTAAAGTTTTCTCATAATGTAGAAACCGCGTATTGCTTGTTTAAGTATGAAGGGTAAAAAGATTTAAGCAAATTGGCAGTTGCTTCAATGGCAAGACTCAGATTAGTGCAATTTACCATTTTATGTTATTGATTTTAATGTGAATCCTGTGTGATGGAGAAGCACGCCACATACCTCAATATAAACAGTCATTCAATAAAAACAGAGCTCTGCAGCCACCGGTTTTATTTCCCCAAATCCCCAGTGATTAAAATGTGGAGGAGTGAAGAGGTTGGGTTTGAGCAACAGGAGAGAGGCATGGGATTAGAATATTATTGTCTTGGAAAGCTCTCTCTAAGCACACCTGAGCTAGCCCAGGCTGTGAAAGCCTGCCTGGGGAACTGAGAGACCTGCACGGCTTTTTTGAGGCTGAGGTCACCTTTCTCGGTAGAAAGAATAAACCAGGAGTTGGCTCAGGCATGAAGACCTGAAGTGCTCCTGTGCCCTGCAAACCACAGGAGTAATTGCTCAGTAATGGAAGAAAATAAAAGTAACATATGCACCTTAAATATATAAATATCTTAGAGTGATCTATTATTTGGAAGGTAAATTTTTTAAAGTTAGCCACTGTACCAAGATTCACCTAATTTCAGATGTTTATAAACCAACATCTAAAAGCACCATCCTGAAGCCGTGGGGTACAAGTGCTTCCACTGGACAGCAGATTTCCCTGATCTTAGGCAGCAGTCTTGGGATGTGGACCTGGAGGGAAGTTTTTCCTCTATGTTGGCCAAAAAGGCCCTTACAGCTAGTTTAGTTTTAAACTAGGTGGTATGTAGAAGGAACCTGAGCCTGTGGACCCACCTGTACCTGGCTCACCTTATGGATGAAGCCTCCCTGTCTCATCAAGCCTACTTACTCCATCTAGTCCACTTCTGTTGCAGAAATGTTTCTCTGCGGATACAGGTGCATCATCCTATACCTTTGATAGGTGTGAAAGCAGGTAAAGTTGATGCAAGCTGTGTATTTTTTTTTTTTGTATTTGTTTCGCTTCATTCTGAATTGCAGGATAGACAGCAGTCTATCTTCAATTTGGATGAAACATTATGAAATGGAGCGGAGAGTGATGGACATACAGGATGGCTAGGGAAGGAACAGTAGGACTTGAAGCAGAAAAGCAAAGGATCTATTGAAGGGATATACAAGACAAGACAGGAGAAAAATAATGCAGAATAATAATTCTGAGCTCAGTTCTGTTCTCCTTTACAGCCAAGCAGCTTTATTGGAGCACAGCTCTGCATTCAGTGGGACTGCATAACTGCAGTCAAGGAAGAATTTTTCTCAAGAATAGCAAGGAAAAAGGTCAGAATCAGGGGAATAATACTGGGTGGCTCGATAATCCAGTGCTGCATTTATTATATACGTTGGAAGTAAAAAGAAAAAAGCCTAATATTTTGCTTGGGGGAAAAAAATGATACTGCACTAATTCTCCCAGTCCTGTGCATCTTGTTGAGATGACTAGTTTGTAGAGCAATACATGCATGTGAAAACTTGATTGTCAGTACATAAAAGTCTGCAGAGATGAAGCAGGCAATGTGGGTAGAGAGGGAAGATGATATTCAAATTACTGACATTTATTTGGACAATGACTGCTTATAAAACATAAAATTTTAACAAACTGGGGGGGGTTTAATAGAGAAACAAAATAGAGAAATAAAAATTAAAAAAAAATACAAAGACATGAGCTTCATTTGTGCAGTGAAAATGGAGATTTTGTGCATAACACCTGCAGTTAGTACTGATATAGTATGAAGGGTACACCATAAATACTGATCTCCCTGACAAACTGGGTCTTTCAGGAAGTTGAATAAAATGTTGTTTGCAGGTGTTCTCAGGTACCTTAATTTCTCAGCTACAGCTTTGTCTCAAAGTGTGGAATGTGTGACAAGAAAGAAAGGAATGTGAAAAACTTAGAAAGCGGAAAGTTGTAGAGGTGAGGAAGAAAAAGAAAAGCATCCAGAGAGGCACAAAAAATAGCTAAGAGTAATGTAAAGAGAGTGTAGATGGGGAGAAAGAAGAGATACTTTAGAAAGCAGGAGAAAAAAAAATGAGAAGGGGGCACATCTGTCTCCCTGAGAGAGACACTGAAAACCACAGTGTCAGAATGACACTTAAAAAAACATTAAAAGACATAAAAAGACATTAAAAACTCAGAATGAATGTGAGAGGAACTGGGTGACCTTTGGAAGAAGGATCTGTGGGTGTTGGTTGACAGTCAGCTGAACATGAGCCAGCAGTGTGCCCAGGTGGCCAAGGCGGCCAACAGCATCCTGGCCTGTGTCAGGAATAGTGTGGCCAGCAGGGCTGTGCAAGTGACCATCTCACTGTACTCAGCATTGGTGAGGCTGCACCCCAAGTGCTGTGTTAAATTTTGGGCCCCTCACAACAAGAAGGAGGTTCTGAGGCATGTCCGGAGATCGGCAACAGAGCTGGTGAGGGGTCTGGAGCACAAGTCTTATGAGGAGCAGCTGAGGCAACTGGGGTTGTTCAGCTTAGAAAAAAAGAGGCTGAGTGGAGACCTTATTGCTCTCTACAACTACCCAAAAGGTGGGTGTAGCAAGGTGGGCATCGGTCTTTTCTCCAAGTAACAGGTGATAGAACAAGAGGACACGGCCTCAAGTTGCACCGGGGAAGGTTTAGGTTGGATATTAGGAAAAATCTCCTCACCAAAAGGGTTATCAAATGCTGAAACAGGCTGCCCGCGGAAGTGGTGGAGTGGCCACCCCTGGAGGTATTTAACAGCCAGGCAGACATGGTGCTGAGGGACATGGTTTAGTGGTGCTTTTGGCAGAGTTAGGTTAACGGTTGAACTCAATGATCTTAAAGGTCCCTTCCAACCCAGAAAATTCTATGATTCTGTGATTCTATAATACTGGTGCACAGAAGGAAAAACCAGACCATGGAAATCATTGAAAGGAAAGCAAGCAGGAGAAGAGCTTTCAGATAAAATACATGAAAGAACAGAAGATATACTTAAAGAAGAAAGCCAGGCTAAATTATTAGAAGTATGCATATTTCTGGGAATTGAAGAAACAGGTAGAGATGGGTGAGGAGGAAGGAAAGGAAATTGAAGAAAGAGAAAATAGTTATTTTGGGATTACTTCCTGGAAATGGGGCTCTTAAAGCTTGATGTAAAAAAAACACGTGAAGACGCATATGCAGATCTGTCACATCTCAACACTTGCAGGCTTGAATCCTGCATCCTCACTGTGAAATCTTAAGTGTGTTACTGGAGAAGGCTGCTGTTCTGCAGCACTGTACATCCCATACGGCACTGTTCGGATTGCACAGAGGTTAACTGCATATGACATGGACGTCCTCCAGAGCCTACATCAAGACACAGACACGCATGCCGTGATGCTGTATTGGTGTTATACCCACTAAACTTTCCCACACTTGTTGCCATGTTTCTCTTTAATTTAGGGAACAGGCGGCTTCGCTGTTAGTAGGCGTCATGGCTGAATGGGGAGATGATCTAAAGAGACAAGAAATGAAAACACGAAAGGGATGTGTTTTAAATGGTATAAAATAACCCAGAAATGTCAAGGGCGGGGTTGTAGTCATCTTTCTTAGTTGCTATGTGGAGATAATTCAGAAAATACATGCAGGTAGGCAAAGAAATATTTTGTATTTCTTAGGGATAATTGTACAGAAAAATTATGCATCACATGTTCTAAAAAGGTAATATAGTAATATAATTAACTGGAATTGTGTTGCAACTGTTATTGTATAATTCCTTACTTATTAACTATAAGTTTTTGACATCTTCATTGCACAAGTGTTTTCCATAAAATGTCCTTCTAAAATATACGCAGAAAGCATGAGAGGGTTGCATGTGTTTCAGAGTGACAGCACTTGTCATTTGGGAATCGATACAAAGAGCTAGATCCCTATTTCTTTTTTTGCTTACGTTTTCTCCTTTAGGAGAAGATATATTCCATTTTAGTTAGGCCACAATTTAAAAAATTATGCATTTTATTAGTGTTTCCTCAGACCTATATACCAACGTGAGCTACAACAAACGACAATATTCTGGTGTGTGCTTGTCATAAAAGTCTGACAACCAGTCAATTCTGCTTCAGATTGTAAAAATGCATGAAAGATAAGAAAACTGCAGCTGTGAATTACCAAATAGTAGACCCGTCACTTTAATGCCCAAGATTCACGTGTCAGAAGCTGATTTAGCACATCCACCCACCAAACTTAATAGGTATCAACTTTTCAACAAACACATGAGTATTTGTCTTTATAATTTGTCCTAGGTCAAATGAAGAGAAGAGATATCCATGCAGTTTTGCAGGCTTACTGAAAGGCTTGGGAGGCTTTCAAGACCTCTCTTTCTAGTGAGCAGAATAGTTTAAACCAGTCAAATTGCAAAAGAAACTGCATCATATGTTACTTCCCATGTAGCATACCACCTAGTGCTTGTGTAGGCAAAAAATACGGGATTTGTTAAAAATCCAAAATTGCTCTTTCTTTCCAGTTGAAGGGAACCTGTGCCTCCCACGTCTCACAACCCTTTTAAGCTGCCAGACTGGGTATGCATTTCAAAAACTGCAAAACACATGTATAGAGATTATATTTACCTCCCCTTTCTTGAAGATGGGGCTTGTGCCTGCGCCGTCCCAGCAGAGCAAATCTGCGACGGGGGGTGGTGACCGGCCGGTGGGCACTGCTCGAGCGCTCCACGCGGGACCAAGGGGGAAACCTTGGGTTTGACCTGGGAATGAGGACGTGGCAATGCATAACGGGATCACCGCCACTCCTGCTGCTGTGCAACACGCTGCTGAGCTGGCCGTGGCTTTCTTAAAGGTAGGGGTTTCACAAACTACAGTAATTGAGACTGAAGGTTACCTTTTTCGTTGATCACCATGATTAGTATCTCAGTCTAGCGGGAGGAAAAGCACTCCTCTTGCAGGGAGAAAGACCCTATACCTCTGTTTTTTACTGTAAAAACCATGCTGTGTAGCGTAACCAGTGTTAGCCCTGTGATAGCTCATTACCCAGCAACAGAGAGCTCGCTATCCAAATTTGGAGGCACAGAACCGCAGAGCAGGTTACCGTCCTCATCTCAAACACATTAATAGCTTGAAAAAAGATATGCTTATCCATCATTCCTTCAGAAGTCTTTTCATACCACAGGTTTTGAAAATAGGTCCTAAACACTTCGCTCTCTAAGATGGTTTTTGTTGTATTTTGCTGAGCAGGGGGAAAAAAAAAAAGAAAAAAGAAAAGAAACATGAGGGCCTGCTTTGAAATTTTCCTCTTCAAGGAATATTTTCCTCTCTTCCTAAAGTAATGTTTGATGAGAAATAAATTGCCGGAGAGTTACTTACAAAGCCTCTTACAAACCACAGGGAAATAGATATTCAGTGGTAATGAGAGGAAAGAAATGGAATGTTTTTGGCAGGCGTTGGAAGCGATTTATCTCTAGCAATGGAAATCCCCTCCCTGACAAGGGGCTCGCTGGCAGGAGGTCTGTGCATCAAGGTGTTTGCCGGTCTCCTTGCAGAGGCATCACTGCCCCCTCCAACGCAGCGGTCCGAGTGTGTCCTGCATTTAGGATAAATTCAGCAATGTTTGGTTGGCTGGCCAGGTGCAAACCCAGCTCACTTTCTTTGGGTCATGACTCCTTCACGTGCCTGGCTTGAATGCCTGCTTTAGCAGCAGCGTTTCTTTCTCAGCTGTCAGAGTACACTGGCCTTGAAATGCTCAGTGTTATTTATTGCAGTAGCTTCCCTCCACCATAACCTGCACGGCCCTTCTGGGCATCTCCCCATGAGTCTGCTATAATTTTCTGATTTAGAGTAGGATAGGAAAAAGTAAAGAAACCCAAAAGCCAAAAAAAAACGAATTAGTTGTGGATTCACAACAGGAACAGCAGATTGAAAATGGCTACAGCCAAGACATGAGAAAAGGAAGAGTACATTAATTCCATAAAAAGACTTCATTTCTATAATTCAAAAATGAAACTTTTCAGCTTCCACTTAGAAAGGACCATTTTCATTAGCAAACTAGCATGAATAACATAGCACAACATGAAGGGAAATTAATGTTCAGGCTGAATTACATACAGGGATCTGCCCAGTGTAGGTTTTCTTGCCTTTGCTGTGTTGCCTAATATCTGAAAAGACGACTCTGTTTTTCCCCCTCCCTGAATATATTTCAATGTGCCAGTGAGCCAAAACCTCTACATTTTGCCCCGCTTTGCCACAGACTCCTCTCCAAGCATGCCAAGGTGCTGGCAGCTCACCACCCCTGGAAGCCAGTTGCAAGCTTAAATCTGTTTCAGCCAACTGACCTGAACTACACCACGCTGCTTTGTAGCTAGAGTTGATTGTGAAATCCGTGGTTTCACTCGTTCTTCCTGTGAGCCGTCCCCCAACCAGTATCCCTTATCCGATGTTGTAGGGTCAGAGCGACCTGGACTATCAAGGGGCCTCTGGATGTACTTTGAAGTGTGAAGGACAAAGAGGAAACAAGGCTGGCTCCGAAAGTTTTACAAACACGTCTGAAAACCTGTGTCTCTGTTTCCAAGGAATGTAAAGCTGGCAAGCATTGTTTGTCTGAGAGATTCTCTCTTCAGGCTTTCCTGACACATCTGGAGTTGAGGGTCTAATAAAATGCTCAGCTGGGAAAAAATGCTTTCTTTAGGATCAAATGGAACACAATGGTTGTTTTTGTTGTTTTCCTTTGCTGGCTTTTATTTCATACAGGTGTTTTTTTCCTTTCACGAAGATGGCAAGCGCATCCGTACTACAGAGTCCTCTCTGGTGGAAGGAGCCCAAACCTCAGTCCCTTGTGGGACTTTCGCAGCCGGGTCCTGGGCTTCCTCCCCACCACTTCCTCAGCAGCCAGCTGGACCAGGGACAGACCGGCCTCGGCAAGCACAGGGCTGGCAGCGTCCATGGCCCGAGCGGGTACAGGTGATGGTGGCACTGAAGGCACTACCAGTTATGTGTCACATGAAGGATGTCTGATTTCCCACATTCGCGGCCACAACCAAAACAGCCAACATTTTGCCCGACTCTCAGTTTGCTACCTCAGATAGAGCTTAGCTGCCATGTTTTAGGTATGCTTCTCAGATGATTTCATGTTGCTCTGGCTAGGTTTTGCCTTTACCACACGCACAAAGAGACTTTGCAACTTTAGGAAATAATTGACATAGTAGGTGCTTGAAAGAACACTGTCTTAAAGTAAGTCTATGCTGGTCAAGCTCTGTATCCAACCTCATTCCTCCTCAGTTGCTTCCCTTCTATCACTGTCAGATGAAATACCTTCTGGAGAAGGAGAAGAAGGAGAAGGAGAAGGAAGAAGGAAGAAGAAGGAAGAAGGAAAAAGGAAGAAGGAAGAAGGAAGAAGGGAGAGAGAGAGGGAGAGGGAGAGGGAGAGGGAGAGGGAGAGGGAGAGGGAGAGGGAAAAGGAAAAATGAAAAAGAAAGGAAAAAGGAAAAGGGAAAAAGGAAAAAGGAAAAAGGAAAAGGGAAAAAGGAAAAGAAGGAAAAATGAAAGGAAAAAGAAAAAGAAAACGAAAAAGGAAAAAGGAAAAGAAAAGGAAAAAGGAAAGGAAAAAGAAAAAAAAAAAGAGAAAAAGAAAAGGAAAAGCGAAAAAGAAAAGGAAAAGAAAAAAGAATTTCATGTTTGATGAGCTCCTACCCTTAAAGGTTCTTGAGAACAGGGAGTGCGATCATCCAACTCAGCCCTTACCCCACCACAACAGCCACCCACTGGTGCACAGGTCAGTTAGCAGCAGCTCTAATAAGGACCCTCTCCCCATGGGTGGTCTCAGCTTTACTCCCATTTGTACTTTTATGGTACTTTGATACAGAAACACAAATGCTTCTTTTATTATTGTGTGCCACTTTAGATTTCAAACTTGTCTGAAAGGATCATCACAGGGACTCCCACATCCTAAAATACTCAGGATCTTGCAAAGCCAAATGTGTTCTTATTTTTTCTTTTTTCTTTCTTTTCTTTCTTTTTTTCTCTGATGTGGTTGAGTTCAGGACTAAGATTACCCCTTGGCCATTTACCAGACAGACTGTACATTGTGTTCATGCTTTTCAGTGCTGTTGCCTCCCTAGTATCACCATGGTATGCTGCATTAGCAATAATATTTACCATCTCATCAGTCGGTCAGTAGCATCTGGCTTAATGAAACAGTTCGTTATTCAGCACAAATCACAGTCATTGAGAAATCAAGCTGGGAGATGTTTATTTACTGAACTTTTATTATCCCAATGTGCATAGATTTTCAGAAAAAAATGCATTAAACTTGTGACTTTGAATAGTGAGCATGAGATGGAGGGGAAAAAAAGAGCTATTTATACTGGTTCCTTCAAATGAAGTTTTACCTTACTTTGCCTGTGTAGAAAGGATGCAAATCTAATTTGCTTATTCACAATTTAAGGTCCTTCTCATGGTGTTAGAACAGAGTTAAAAAGGACTCTGGGTCAGCTGTGTTTTACCTCCATTCTAGTAAACACAGATTAATTCTGTATGGTTAAGACACTGCATACAGTATCACAATACTGTTGTGAACCTGAAAAGAGAGATTTGTGGGAATGGCATTGGCAACAAATGCCTCCAGAGAGGAAAGTGTTTTCTTTTCTTGTAGAGTATTTACATCTAGAAAGACATATAGACAATTAAATACTCTCTTCTACCACACATCCACTTTTTTTTTTTTTTTTAGTACAAATAAACACAGCATGGGTATTCAACTGTTTCCAGCTCCCAAAGTGATGGAGAAACTCACTGAAGTTTCTGATACTTCACCAAACAATTACCTGAGCGTGGTGGCCGTTTTATTTGGTTGGGGTTTGTTGGGTTTTTTTCTCTGTGATTTGTTTTTCTCTCTTTTCCTTGGGAGGAAGGGGGACAGGGAGGCAATACAAAACAAACTTGGGTAAAACATTTAGTTTTACTTTATAAGTAATGAAATGAGGCAAAATGCAGCTAAAAAAAATTACCCAATGCCAATTAATTTAAAAAAAAAGTACAAAAGAGCCACATGTATGGTTTGTTAAGTAAAAAAATAGAATAAATGTTTTAGCCATCTCCCTTCTGACAGGATTGCTTTACCATCCTTCATAAATTTGTCTTAGCTGATAGCTTTGCATAAGACTCCCCAGATAACACCAAGCTACCAAATTTTCTCCTGTACTCTGGGCTCCAGCCAACATAGCTTTGCCAGTAGCATTCACAGCACCGCAATGCCCTGGTTTGTTGGCTATTTTAATTTAATGCATCTGTGAGGCTTCTTTCAGCCCTGCTTGGATAGCTGTAGGGCTAGAGAAACGTCAGGGTATCTTGTGCTACCGGAAAAGCCCTGGGGATGTACACGTGCAAAATGCTCCTTTAGCACTTCGCAGAGACTTACGCATGCACCCACCCCTGGGAACAGCCCTGGTGACCCACACAGCAGCCTTCCTCAGAGTGTTCAAGGCACCAAGATGACACCCATATGGAAATAAGCAAGGCAGGGGACTTTTGGGACATCTCACACCCCTTGAGAAAGGCTCTCAGCAGTGGAAGACTGAAGGATGCCCTGATCCATGATGAGTCACGGAAGGCGAGTGGCACTGCCAGTCCTTGGTGGGGTTTCACATCTCGTCTCCATCCTCCTTCCACCCCAGTCCTCACTGAGGTCACCCCTGCTGTCCCCGAGCTGCTGCTGGTCCCCCCTGCCCCTGGCGGGGCTGCAGCTGGCCAGGGATGCAGGGGGAAGTGTCTGCCTTGCCTGCTGGGGGGGTGACCTGGGCTTGCACCGCTGCGGTTCTCCCACCCGACCCTGGAGAGCAATCCCTGTATCAAAGGCTTTTTCCGAAGAGCTGTTTCCACAGGTACGTCCTGAACTTGCACAATGTGAGAATGCGCTTCTGGGTATCTCCTCATTTTTCCAGTGATTATCAGTTTGCAGGGAGCTGTAGGCTACAAACCCCATGCAAATATCTTCAGCTATTCAGCTCCAGTAAACGCTGAGAGCCCGTGGACAATTAGGGCTGCCCAAAAGAAAGGGAATAAAACCATTGCTGACCGCATTCTTTTTTTTTTTTTCCCATGGGTACGTGGAGGATGGGGATACGGAGAGGGCATGGGGAGGGAGGGAGCTTTATCGTTACTGAAAATAAAAGGGAGGCAAGAACGGTGAGCGTAGCTAAATCATCTGCAAGTGAAAAGCTGCACCGCTCGCTTGTTAGGAAGAACATGCAGCAGGGTAGCATGCCGCCGTACGCGGCACGGCGTGGGGAGTTGCTAGGTTACCCCCAGCATCAGGAATTCAGGGAACAATGTACTGACATCTTTTTCAATTTTGAAAAATAAAATAGGTATTGACATAAAATACAGTGTGGCACTGAAGTAATTCCGCAGCGGAGAGATCAGAGGGAAATGAGCCTTTCATCTTGGCGACGGTGGTTTGCTCCTGGTTGTGACTTACAGAGGGCGGCGGTGGGACGGCTGGCGGGGGTGCCCGCCTGTGGCAGGATGCTGGCAGCTCCTGCGCCCCAGGAACCCCTGCCCCAGCCCCGCACCCCAAACCCAACAAGCAGCTGCTGCTCCCAGCCACGCCGTCTGGTCCTGCAGAAACCCCTGACAGCCCCCGTGGAGGTATGGGCCTCGAAATGGGTGGGGGGAGACGGAAATAAGCCACCCTTTCATGATGGAAACAAATCTGACAGGTCTAGGGGAGGCTCTCAGCTTACTGGTGGTGTGTCTTGAGCTTTATTATCATTGTTACTGACATCATTCACTCTCCTGTTCATAGATAATGTCATAATTTACAGTCAAGCATTGTGCATGCTGGATGGTTGATGTCACTTGGGCATGAATAACCCTTTCTATAGGATTAATAATGGATCTTCCGTAAGAAGCAGGAGTGGGGAGGGGGAAGAGTGGGGGAGCTCCCTCCTAAAGACAGCCTTTCCTCAGATGCTCTGCTCAAGGTGATAAGATGAACTTCCTCAAGCCTGTGCACTGTGCTCCTGTTGTCCTAAAACAATCACTTGGTGCAGGAGAAAATACGATGTCTGCACAGGGAGAAGACAAAGGTACCTGCCAGCATTCCCATGCACAGGCATGGCAGGGTGCTTGGCAGGTTATGAAGGAGAGCTGTCTTGCACCAACAGGTCAGGTGGTGGCACGGGCTTCACCACCACGTGAAATAGACTCTTTTTAATGTTACAGGTGCACCACTTCTCAGAAAAACATAAGGTCACTGCCACTGCATGGTCACTTGGCCACAATTCTTCAGGGATCAGAGAGGGCAGGACACAATGTCCCCCTTCTCCAATCTTGCTTTAAAAAAATACACAACCACGTTTCTATGCTAGGAGCAGGTTTGTTTCAGTCAATTGCAATGTCTTCCAAAATAAACAGGCTGCCATACAAAGCTCATGCGCTTTTCACCTTTCTGCCTAAAGTTGCGTGCACGTCCCTCAGAAGTCCCACCAACACTTTTGTGTTGGGCAACAATGGAGGAGAAAGTAGTCTGCTTGCGGTAATGCTATACGACAATTAACCACAGCCCCAAACTCTCATTATCAATTTACCAGGGCAGCTTGGACCACGATGGATGACCTACAAGAAGGCTTCATTTTCTTGTTGATGCTTTTCACGTCCATCTTTTCAGATTGTCAGCAGATTTTTATATTCTGCAAAAATGAGTATCAATAAAGGCTGGTTTTTTCTGGATGGATTCCGATGACACCATAAACTGCAAGAGCAACCCCTGAAAGATTTGCAAAACCCCACCACAATCCAAGGGTAAAATTTTGTAATTAGTAAAGGATGAATTTCAAAGTGATCAGGACTTTAGCTTCATTTACTGAATCTATATGTCTTCAGTTTCTGTAAAACTACATGTATATTATCTAAATTATCAAAAACTCGTTGGATTCCTAAAATAGATCTGAATTTACTTACAGAAGGGATTTTTCATAGGTATAAGTTTTAAAAATAAGTCCTGTAAGGATACCCTCTGATCCACAGTGCTGGCTAAAGGCAGAGCTAACTCATCTTTATCTTTCCTTATACCAGTTTTCCTAGCTTGCTCTTAAAAATGACTTATGGCTAGTATTTCAGCACTTCCCAAGACAAAACTCAGATTCTAGTATTTAACTCTCCCTACTGTCCATTAGGTTTTCCTGATGTTTAACCTCAGTTGTGGGTTTTGTAATGTGCACTCATAATTCCCTTCTAATTTACAGCAGACAAAAAAGAGAGTTTATTCCTCTTTTTTCTTTTTTTCCCCCAAGCTTTTTGGCACTTTTAAAGAATACTACCAGCTTCCTTCAGTCACCTCTTCACTAAACTAAGGTAAGCTAATTCTTGTTTCCTTCTGCATTTCCTCCTAGCTCACATTTTTGCAGAGTTGATCCAACTCACTACCATCCTCTGCATTTACATCCCCTCCCATAATCTCTTTCTCTTGTGCAACTTTGCAAATTAGGGTTTCCAGCCAACCTTTAAACACTAATGGCTGGTTCTCAGCTGAACAAAATAAATGTTGCCACACAAATGGAATCAAGCTGACTTGAGCCAACAGTAACTATTATCACCTGTAAAGTGGGTGCAAAAATATGTACACGCTTGACAAGTTCTTTGAATTATGTGGATAGGAAAGCATTGCAAAAGTAGGCATTACTATTTTTCCTCTGCTGCTAATCATCACAATCATACTCCACCTCTAGAAGAATTAGCTCAAATAAGCAGCACTAGGTGCCTCCACTACTGGGGGGCAAAAAGCTTGCTTAGATAACAGCAGGAAGACTTGAAGAATCAGCTTCAAATCTCACCCCCAAGTAGTGGTGAGGTTGGTGCAGGGTGCATGGGGCGCCAGAAGGCAGCCAGGTACAGGACTGTGACCTTCTGGTGGTGGAGTGGGGTTTTCCTCTTCTTAGTCACCCCTAAACAAACCAAAAATGCACCGGGTTTTTTTCATTGTAAAGATCAATTAGAGTCACATTACTCTGCCAGACCTTTCCTTGGAATAGCATTGCTGCAAATCTTTCCTACTTCAAGGAAGAATACTAGTCTTGGCAGTTAAGACTGCCAATTTATGTCTCATAATTCTGGGGCAACACCCAAAAATAGAAAGACAATGAAAACATCTATTTTTAAACCCTTGATGTATTACTTACTGTATTTTCTCCAGCACCAGCTTAATCTTTCTGTTCATCAGATAAAAGGTAATTTGACAACATTTTGTAGAAAACGGAGCATCAAATTATAGCCTGGAGTAGAGGAAATCAAATTATTTTTTAATTTTAAAATACTTTTATTAAGAACTCAAATTATCTTACAACATTAAATTTTTAATAAGATAGTATCAACCTCAAGTTTTAACAGAAAATGGGATTTGTGTTGCTTGATTTCTGGGACCTTTTTTGGGTTTTTTTAATGGTTTAAAAGTGCCTTTCTAGTCTGAGAAAAGCATTTGTAAAAATGGTACCATGGGATGCACATTTTGCAACTCTCTGTGACTTCCAGACCCAAATCTGATAACTTTAAAAGTAAAAACATTTCTTTTTAAGTCCTGTTATACTAATCTGTTATGCCCCTTGTCTGCAAAGTGCTTGACTTGTTCTTTGCAAGAAAGACGTTATTCAAGGCGGCTGAAGTAAAAGGATTAAATTTTCTTTTACTACGTTGACTACTCAATTTTGTGCCTTTTATTTCCTCGAATACCCACGGTTTGTGAAGCAACCATATGAGCCAGTTTAATCTTCGGCATCTGCAAAGCACTCACCGCGTTGGTCGCCAGGCTGCAGTACTTCATGTTCTTCTTCAAAGAAGTCCTAGGTGTAAGGTGAAGGATTCGTACATCTGAAGACAATCAAAGCCTGTGAGGTGCTTGGGGAGAAGTACGCTTAGCTCACCTGCCCTCTCATCCTCCTTTACCAAACTCCCTGGTCCATATAAACAAGCTGGTGGCATTTTACCACTGGTAGTTTACAAGCAAAGTGCTTTTCTCCTACGATGCGGGAACATTCAAGAATGAGCAGACAGCCCGGCCCGATGCCTCTCCTCACCCATGCCTACCACCCACGCTCATCTTCCTCGTACAAAAGTCCAAACAAGGACATGCCCGAATGCCGTGTTTAATGAAAGGAATATAAAATGAATTCCAGCTATCCTACCATAAATGTGAATGACTCATTTACTCTGTCGTCTCCAAAGCCAACTAACGCTCACCTAAAATTAGGACATGTCACAGGATGGACGTGCAGGGAGAGGACTGTAAGACAACTTTTTCTTCTCCTGCGTTAACCTGCAAGTGGTCCTGTCACGACCATGAATGTGACATCAACACAGCTAGCCCCAAAGCCAGTTACACCAAGCTGAGAAAGCCAAGCTTTCCTTTCCAAACAACGCCCCATCACACTCTTAGGAGAAGCTGCCGGAGACCTGCTCCCTGTCCGGCATGCTGTGCAAACGTTGTGTGTTGCAGACAAAACAGACCTCTGGCAACGCCACCGCTGAAGGGGGAACAGAGAGATTTGTGCATCGAGAGGTGTTCCGCCCTCCCCTCCCGCCTCTCGCAGTCCCATACCACCCACCTGCATGTGACACCAGAGGTCCCCTTCCAGACAAAGCAGAACCACACTTGTCCTCCTGCCAGAAGCTACCAACAGCTGGGACAGCAACGGCCTGATAAGCTTTTCCAACAAAGAAATCTACAATATTGGCCAGTGATGCATAAACAGAACGTGCTTCGTCTTTTGACGTCAGGTACGCAAGGAGAAAACAAACCCAGCGTCTCACCCACAAGCAGCTTTAAAATGGAGATTTCCAGTTTAGAGATGTGATGGAGTTTGCTTTCCAGTTCTAAACTCCCACCTTTCTCCCTGCAAAAGTCAACAAGCTTACCTAGCAACGACTTACAAGCTGTGCCTGCTCATAAACCACCCAAATACAGCCTTTCTGGAGCAAACAATTATAGCATTTTGATTATTGGAATGTGCCACACTCAGCGTGAGTGTCCTACAGAGAAGAGCCTAAATACTTGTCCACATCCATCTCATTATACAAGGTGCGCATGCAGAATTTGCTCTTTCATTTCAGCTAGAAAGCTGGTTTCAGAACGCTATTCATCAGTTCCCAAAGATTTCCAATTCCTTTGCTGTCAAGGTGCCACATGTTGTTCCTCCATTTAAGAGGCATATGTTAGCATCACAACTGTGCCAGCATGGCAATAATACGAGATCCTGTGAAACAGGCTTAAAAAAAAATCCTATAAAATGTAGGGAAAAATATACATACAGATACACAGTGCAGCTCTCCTGTGGTGAGTTTATGAAGTTTTTCAAAAGCAATAGAAGATACTGGATAATAGATGGCCCAACAGTGACTATAAAGCAGTAACCTATGCGAAGGGCTCTGCTCACGTCACGAGCAGTGAAATCACAGCCCCAGTGGTTTAGGTTGAGAATGGGTCCACGGGTCAAAACAAAGAACTAGGTTCTTATTCTAATTATACCCAGCGGTGTTTCCTCCTTCCATCCCAGCTCAGGAAAAAATAAATGAGAAAAAAAAAATACTACATCACAATTTAAAACAAAACAAAACAAAACAAAACAAAAAACAAAACAAACAAACAAACAACCACACACACACAAAAAAACCCCACCACCAAAAAAACCACCACAGGTAGGAAAGAGGAGGTTCCACCATCCTTTCTAGCTTTATTATTTGCAAATCTTACTTCTGGACCACTTCTCAGCTTGGTGTAACTGGCTTTGGGGCTAGCTGTGTTGATGTCACGTTCACAGTTATGATAGGACCACGTGCAGGCAAAGGCAGGAGAAGTGTTGATAAACGACGGAGGGTGACTGTGTGAGAGGGGGAGAAACGAGCTCTGCCCATCGGTCGGGAGAGGAAGGACAGCAGCCTGCCCGCCCGCCAAGGGCAGGGCAGAGAGGGATCAACAGGGACCCCACAAGAGAGATCAGTATGAGGTGGAGAAGATTTTAAGAGGAAACAGGGGGAGAAGAAACACATGAGTGGATGGCCAAGCAGACGAGTCAAGGAACCTGAACCGGAGAGGACTTTGGAAATCTCAGAGCACAGCAGGGGCTGAAATCAGAAAGAGAAAGGGCAGTGAAACAAATACAGAGAAACAAGGCGCAAGGTCTCCTTCCAGATGGTGCCAATCCTCCTTGCAGAGAGTTGATAAAACCCTAATCAAAATAAGAGAGACACAGGGGTGGAGAAGAAGGAAAAAGAGGACAGATGACATTTTAAGCAAAAAACCAGAGGTGGCAAAGAGCTTTTACAGATTAGAAATCACTGAGAAGATAAGAGAGCAGAAATAGAAGGGCCTGGCCAGGGAGAAGATAGGGCTGGAAGGAGAAAAGGTCACCCTCACAGCAGAGAGAGCAGCATGTCAGAAGAGAGGACATCTCCCTGATGTCCTTAGCGCAGCAAGAACAAGGACCAGGAACACTCAAACCTGAGAAAAAAATCACAGTTGTTGACACCACGGTAGCACTGGTCCCTGCTCTTCTTCCTGACCACTTTGATATTCCTCAGGGCCTCATGGGGACAGGTCTTAATCCATTTTTCTTTCCAGTCCTAATCCCTTCTCCTCTTGATCTGGTGGTAGGAAGAGCGACAACGGCACATTGAGTATTGCTCCCCGCCAGCTGTGCAGCGGGTGGCTTAAAAGCAGAAAGAGCCAATGGAGGGAGGAAAAGACTTTTGTCTGTAAGGATATGTCTCTCTGCCTCTTCTGAGCCACCCAGGGGCAGCAAATATCAGTGCCCACTATGATGAAGCATCTGGCATCATCCACCCTGCAGGGGCAGAGGTGTTGGCAGCATCCATCATGGGAGAGGGCAGACGAAGAAGAAGAAAGTGGACAATAATGAGAGTACGGAGCCAGGGCTGTTGCAGGAGAGGGGGATTTTCGGAAAGACTCCTGTAGAGGCAAGGCATGAGGTTCTGCTTCTGAAGGTGGGAATGGGAAGCAAACCTCAGCCATTTCCCATAGGCTCTCACTTCAGTCACAGCAGAATAAAGATTACTGCAGAAAGTAGCCAGGCACAATGCAAAAACCCCTCTGTGAATCTCATCGTTGTTTGTTCCGTAGTCGGAGAAATGCTCCAAAAGTTTTAATATTGGAACTCGAACAGCCTGCAGAATAACAGGACCTGAATATCACTTCCACATTTACCCTGTTGGATCAGGGATGTAATAAAGAGGCTACACATTTAAAGGACAATAACAAAGTGACACATTTTTAATAACTGCTGAAATTGATTTAATCCTAAACAGACGAAACGATAGGTATTGATATCCACATTCTTGAGTTGATATTAGAGTAAATAGCGGAATCTCATTGTTTTCCAATGTTATTCACTTGGGATGCCGCTTCACATTTTACAAACCAAACTGGAGATGTGCTTAAACAGTTGGGTAAAACATTAAAATTAAAAAGCAGCGTACTTTTTCTGCAAGTACCTTTTCAAATGGCACAGGGAACTTTACACAAGCTAAAGGAGCCTCTACATTTATTTCCTGAAGGCGATGATATTTCCTCAGCCGCAGCTCATCCAGCAGTCTAGTCAGGTACTGCTGAGTCAACCTACTTCTGTGACTTTCCTTGCTTGTTAAGGCTGTACGCAGGCCTTGAGATGTCATTATTTCGCTGCTCTGGCATTGCAAAAAAAAAAAAAAAAAGTCCTGCTGGTTTACTGCAGCTTAGAAGTAAAGGCTTAAAATCCCTCAGCATCGTGTTTGTTGTCTTTAAATCCAAAGCTGAAATGCCGATTCGTTTGCAGAAGTGGCTTCTCTTTCATGCTGTGACGTTATTTCTCTCTGGTTTGGTTACCCTCACGGTTATCTGAGGACTCTAAGACACTGAATTTCATAAAACATTGAAACTTAATTCTATTCTCTGCAGAGCTATCACGGACTGTCAAGCCTGTCATACTGAGGCTTACACCACTGCAGAATTCAAAAACTGCAGCGTCCAGAAGATCTGCTGTGCATGTATTATACAGAAACCCTTTAGGCGCTTCACCATTTCTGCTGGTTTATCTCTCATACCTCGCATTCTGCTTTCAGGGAAACTAAGCGTATTAACGTCCGAAAAGAATGTCTTCAAAGGGACATTTTGGCCTACCAAAACCACAGGAGAATATGATTACCCCCTGGAAATACATGGGCAAGGTGGGTAAGAAAGAGTGAAGAAAGACGCGTGAGCCAAAGGGAATGCTTTGCACAGGAGATAGTGGATACCAACCAAGCATGAATAAACTTAGACTAGAAATGTGAAGATAACCACAGAAATCACCTTCTGGGTCGGCCATCTGAGAGGAGTCATGGAGGAAACCTGAAAAAAAAAAAAGAAAAATCTCAACTGACCCAAGGCTTGACAGATGTTTTCATGGTACTACATCAAATTAAACATGGTTCAGTATCAGGGTAATGGAGCTAATCATTCCCATCCTTTTATGTTTCCCTGAGGATAATTATGCACTGCTGAAAAGATGAAAATACAACATCTACTGTCAAATATTGCTGAACCACTGTCAAAAAACTGTAAGAATCAGTGGGATGAGCATATACCAAAAATATGTTCCCATCAACCAAGGTAACTGACTTCTTTTATGTAATGACTTCCATGTGAGACGACAGCAGTGTATCCCTGAACATCATCCAAATCATAAAAATTACATTGGGAAGGAGTACTTTGAGACATCTAATCCATCTCAGTGCTCTTTTGTAGAGACAAGTCTTCATAGGTCTTGATTTTACCTGTTTTTTAAAAAAGCCAGTGGCAGCAAGTTCACAACTGGGACAGTAACTGTGCATTATGTCAATACTATATTACAGTTTAAAATTCCTTCTCTCTCTCCCAACCTATAGCATGGCCACTGAAAAATAGTAGCTCATCTTGGAGATGGAATACAGTTTTCTTCCTCACTCAGATTTTTTTTCTCTCTTGATTTTTCTTAATTTTGCATCTGTCCGCAGGTGAATGTTTATGGCTTTCTGAGGAATGTGCTGGAAAAGTCTCAGAATAACCGCGTTCCTCAAAAGTGCTATAAGCTAGTGTAAGCCTTATTTCCTCCTTCCAGGAGCTCAAGACAAATTTTCAAGCTGAGGTCAATAAAATTTTACTGAGATACGGGCATCTCTGTTCACTCATGTGGACTCTGAAAATGAGTCCTAAGTTCAAAAGGCATTTTTAAACCATTTGTCTTGCCACTCTAAAGTAAGTTTGAGTTTTCTAACTGGTAAAATCATCTTCATGAAGATGAATGATGACTATGTTTGATGAAACGATGGTGGAGGAACCCTGCCATTGTTCTCTGCACACTTAGGAATAAAACTTGCCGATTTAAAACTATCACACTAAGCAAATCCTCATTCCACTCGTGCAAGAGAGAGCGGAATCAGATGTTGCAGGTGTGACCTGATACGGCACTGAAACCTAGGCTCATTTCTTTAAGCATTTCAGGGATTTGGGGTAAATTCTAGTGAAAAAGCCCTTTCTGCTGTTCCCTTTTGATAGCAAGACATGGGTCACATACACTTTAGTGCGCGAATTGTGCTGCTGAAGGGGACACGTGGCTCTTTCGGTGAGACCATACCTCACCCAGTGTGACTCTTCCTACGCACGGACGTAAGCTCAACCGAGGACCACCAGAGGTGGGACACTAGGTCCAAAGGACCATTCACCTGATGCACTGCAGCATCCTGACCATGCTTCCCTGCCAGGAGAAGGGTCAGGCAGGAAGAAAGGGGAACGCACGAATCTGTGCATCTGTCTGTGGCCACCTGCTGAGGCTTTTTTTTTTTTTTTTTTTTTTGACAATACTGGGTAAGAAAAGGCTTTTCATTCTGCTCAAATATTCGAATCTTGAGATCACTAAACATATTTGAGGATGAAGGGATGTGGAGCACAGTCTGAAGGTTTTGTGGAGCACGTGGAGAGAAAAGCGATGCCTCAGTTACCTGTTCTTTCCTCTTTCGAGTAACGTTTCATTTCTTTTGCCACAGTTAATGTAAAATATCATTGCTATTTATTATCACTATGTTTAGATCCTACAATCATACAGAGGAAAATCTTTTAAAGCTAGTTTTATACTTAGTACTGAAAAAAAAAAAATCCATCTCCCAGGAGACGTCAAAATAATGAAATCTCCCTTCTCTTTTATTTTTTTCTGAACGCTTATTATTCATACTTTGTATTAAACTCATTTTTGTCCATTATTTCATCAGCTGCGTCTCTGCAGATGAAATTTAGAGCAGTAGTAAAACATTAGTTGCATTTGCCATTAAAAGAGGTTAATATGAATATTATTTAATTACAAAAATAACCTAGCATGGAATTGAATACTTTCATTGAAGAGACCATTTTCAATAATTTTTATTCAAAAAAAGCTCCACATCGTATTGCATGTGTGTTGGGGTGCGAAGTGCTTTTACAGCCCAACATAAAATGCATCTTATAGGAAAGCGTTTGTAACGTAGAGGAATTGTTCTCAGGCTCTGGTCGTTAATAGAAAAAATAAGTAAGAAATTGCAAAGGTGATGCGTGAGAAACGCAGGTGATGACAACTTACGAAGTAGTTATTGCCGCGCTGGTCTTGCCACGCTTCCCAGGCAAAAAGTGCAAAAAGACGCCCAACTTACACCACTCAAAGGGGGAAAAGCAGGCTTTTTTAAATCGTTCCTCCGAGCCAATCCTGCCGGCCCGTCCCTTGCTCCCGAGGCGTCGCCGCACGACGACCCGCAGCCCGGAAAAAAAAAAAAAAAAAAAAGGAAAAAATTCGAGGCTGTCGGCGGCCGGGAGCTTCCCCGTCCGTCCTCCCCAGGACACCGGGAAATCTCCTTTCCTCTCCCCGACCCTTCTGCGGGGCGAGGGGTCCCTGGGTGCCCACCCCCCCGTCGCGCTTATTCCTTCTGCCGTGCGGCGCCCGACGGGGAAAAGGGAAGGGGAGCGTTTGCGGGCTCCGAGGATGCCCAAGCTGGAGACAATCAGCCCAGAAACATCCTTCCTTCCTTTTTTTCTTTGTTCTTTTTCTTTTTTTTCTCTTTTTTTTCTTTTTTCTTTTTTCTTTTTTCTTTTTTTTTCTTTTTTCTTTTTTTTTCTTTTTTCTTTTTTCTTTTTTTCCTTTTTT
>VZSF01011284.1:207126-290606 GCA_013398295.1 Chionis minor
TTTTTTAACGCTGCAAAGGGATGGGAACTGCGCGTCCGCGCATTGCGGCCCCTGCGCGCAACTTGAGCGGTCCAAGGCGGGGTGCGGGGCGGGGGGAGAGGGAAGGAGCGGGCCACCCCCGAGCTCCGCTGTCCCCCAAAACTCAGGGGAGGGGCCCAAAAATTCTGCGGACGAAGGAGGTATTTGGGATGCCGTCAGGAGGGGACCGTCTCCCCACCGCGGCTGCGGTTCGGGAGGTTCCGCCGTGGATCTGCTCCCTTCAAAACAAAACAAAAATTAAAAAAACACACAGACACACACACCAAAAAAAGACCCAAGACCAAAAAACCCCCCACAAAACAACGACAACAAAAAAAACCCCAAACAAATAAAACCCCAGAACAAAACAAAAAACAAAACAAAAAACCCCCAAACAAACAAAAACAAAACAAACAAACAAAAAAAAAGCCGAACAACCAAAACCCGAAAGAAAAAACAACAGAAAAGTAAAAAAAAAAAATAAATAATTGGAGGGGGGAACCACGAAACCCGAAAGAATCCAAGCAAAACAATCAAGCAAAAAACTTTTAAAAAATAAACGGGGGAAAGCGGGAGATGAGGAGGAGGGCGGAGACGGGAGGAAGCCGCGAAGGCACCGATTCCTTTTCCTACAACATCCCAGAGGTCCAGGAGCATCCTGCGCTCCCGGGCCGGGAGGGGAGGACCGGGGGGGCTGTGCCGGTGTTGACCTGGCAGAGAAAGCACAGAAACGCTCTTTCTATTTATTTTAAAGCGTACATCGTTCATCTCACTTCAATTCAGCTGAAGCTGAAGGAGCTGCAAAACAAAGTTATTTTAATGTGAGGTATCATGTTAATGGTTGTAAACATAATAAGGGTTGTTTCTGTTTTGCTCTACAGAGGACATTTTACACAAGCGAAATTGAAATAGTTTGGAGTATAAAAAGCCACGCCGCACTGCCTGATCAATTTAATAGTAATAGCTATGACCCCCACCAGCACGGAGTTCTGGTTTGCTGCATGTATTGCACACCCATACTAAATCACGTTTGAGTTACTTTTTTTTTTTCCTCCATAATTCTTTCTGTTTAGTAGTCCAAGACGGTTTATAGATCCCAATTATTCCAGTATTTGTTTTGTTATTTAAACAAAAGCCGTGTTTAAAAGCCGTGCTACTAAATGGATGCCTTGTAAAAATAAGGCACTTCAATGAGAAAAATCGTGACATAAACCCCTGTATTTTTCTCCCACAACTGTCAATTCTGTATTAAATTCAATATGAAATACATACGTAAAAAAACCTCTATCTTTTTTGTTTCTTGATTTCTTTTTTTTTTTGACTAAAGTATAAGTTCTCACATAAACTGACATGTTCCTTTCTTTCCATAACACCCTTCATTTATGAGATATGACCATAATTAAATCCTAATTTTTACAGATTTTTTCCAATTTGTTTTCACTGGAAATCTAATTACAACATTTCCCAGTATTTTGGAACTGAGTTCCATAGCTCTTTTGCAAAGATGCCAGGAAGATGTTTAGCTTTTTAAAACACAGAATAAACACGATTTTTTTGCGGCAATATACATTGTGTTAGTGTGAAAAATACAGTTATCTATATGTTTAGATTCATCACCAAAGTGTAGGGGTTTTAATCTATCTGCTAATAATATATAGCACAGACTACAGGATTACTGCGAAAACTAGAATGCTGCCTTAAAAATCACCAACTTTGTTGCTTTAGTCATAAAGTACTAATAAATTTACTACAGTTTTCAGAAAACTACCACTATGAATACTGATTAAATTAATACAGGAGGGCATGGGAGTGTGTGTGCAGCTCTTTTTTTTCTGTTTTTGGGGTTTTTTTTTCCCCAGAAGGGAAGTGTTTGCAAAATAACCCAGAGTTCTGGGTCATTTGATTTTGTGAAAGTTTTAGCTCTTAATCCAAAATACATTGAATTTATAGTAATATATTAATGCAGGGATTTTTTTGAGTGTTGCTTTATCCTTGTGCACCAATCCAAGCGCCTGCGGCTTCCAAACCAGCCCTCATCTGCTGCATTTGCCAAGGCAGATATTACAAATTTGCCCTGGGGGGAAGGGGAAAAAAAAAAAAAAGGAAAAAAAAAAAAGGCTTTTTGCAGGTATGGCAACTCCTTTTCCCAGAGAGGAGAGAGTTCACGAGAGCTGCTTTGCGGAGCAGCAAACTGCAGTGTGAAAGAAAAGGAGCTGCACTGGCATCTCCAGGCCATTGGAGACTGTTTTGTTTGGGTAAAAGTGCAGCTTGGGGAAGTTCGTGGGAAAGGTCTGTCATGTCAGAGCCGCCCGCTCCTGGCAATGGCAGGAAAGTATTCAGTCGGGTGATACGTGGCTGCTGGAGTCGAGTGCATTAATACATTTCATTATTTTGCAATTTTCTCTTGAGAATGAAGGCTTCGTTCCATCAATTAGGCAATCAAGGACTGTGTGAGATGTGCCCTTGCGGGTGTCAGCAGCCTGCACAACTGGTAGGAACTTTCCTTCCTTCAGTTGGAGTAGAACTTTTAGGAAGCAATTGTTTAAAAAGAAAAAAACAAACAAAAAAAAAGTTTCGTTGCAGCCTAGTTGTGCTAAAACACACAGTAGTTTATGTTAGCTGCTGTAACTGCAATCCTTTAAGGGTTGAAAGGAAAAGTTTGCAGTAAGAGAGCCTTTTACCCCTCTCCCCCCCACAAAACAAAAATCAAATACAGCCAGACAAAGATTTTAATCTTTCTTCAATTCTGAACAAATGATAAATATTCTTACAAAATGTGTATTCACAACATTTTAATTTAAAAAAAAACCAACAAAAAACACAAACAACAACAAACAAACAAGACCCAAGAATATTAACACAAAGGAGAACCCATTCTTCAGCAATATTTTGAAACTCTGTTGTGGGTCAGTAGGATCTTGTTTAACCTAAAATAGCACAGGCAGCAAGAGCAGCCATCACACAGATGAAACACCAAAATGACTGCTGAAAGTCCTATAGCAATTTTCTGTGATTTTAGCAAACTTCTCAACCTATGACTTGCCTTCCGCATCATCCAGCAGAGCCTGGGCTACCACGGCGCGCACGAGGTCCTCAGCAGACCTAGGGTTGGATCTACTTCCTCAACAGGGAAGTGGTGATCCCTCTTTTCCTCCCACAAAATAATTCGCTAAGCAACTGATTTTATTCAGACAAAAAACTTCATAGAAATGTTGAAGACCAGACCCCTTTTTGTTTTCTTTCCAGATGCTTTGTCCTCCTTATAAATGACCCAACAGCTGGAAAATTTACCAGACGAAATTCTTCTAAGTTGGGAAAATCTCTGTGTGGCAACGGTCTGGAGAGGCTGCTGTGGATGCTCCCTGTGCCTGCTCTTCCTCCAGTGACAGAACAACGCCAAATCTGCCTCTGGGAAACAGGAATAGGGTCTGCAGACCACGGCGAGTAGAGCCTGGTGGGGTGTGGGCTGAGGGCTTTGGCACAGGGCTGCGCGCACGAATCCGACCTTCGCACAATTCTTCTTGCGTTCTCCTTCCGATGGGATTCTGTAGGAAAGGAGCGGGGATGCGGACACCCCCCTCACACCTGTGGCACAACCCTGTTCGGTTTAGTAGGGGAAGTTTTTGGGCCGAGAAATGCATGCAGAATGTCGGGAATGCGAGGGAAAAGGCCAGAATAACAGCGTAAATATAAACAGGCCAAATGCCATGCATGCTTCATGGCTTCGCTGAAGCGACCTGCAGGCAGCGGCAAAAAAATCCAACCTGTTAAAAAAAACCAAAAAAACCCAAAAACAACCCCACACCAGTTTGCTAAGCAAACACTTTCCTGTTTGAAATGGAAATGAAATGAAAATGAAATGAAAAACTCCTATTTCATTTGACGTTCTGGATGCTGAAACGTGTCATTTCCTCGCAGGAGGCGCTGGCGGTTCCTGAAGAGCATCCCCAGGCAGCACCCACCATCCTGCATGGGCCGGGGAGGAGGTGGGATGCTGGGCAGAAGACCTCGGTGCAGGTCACCCAACCGTTCACCCCACCGCTCGGGGTTCCCCGCACTAATAACCCCCCCCCCCCCCCCCCCCCCCCCAACCTCTTCAGCAAGGGATGCGTGAGCAGCCAGTGGCGTAAAGACTCCAAAAGAGGTGTTTTCTGGGGTAATTGCTGGCGCTTTACCTCCACCCCTGATTTTGCAACCCGCACTGGAACGCTTTGTAGACGCACTGGAGACTGGGGGAACATGTCTAGCAAGCGCATTTAGTCCAGATGGGCTTGTTACTGTCCACACATATGAGCTGCTATAATAATAATGATAATGATAATGATAATGATAATGATAATAATAATAATAATAACAACAACAATAATAACAAAACAACAATAACAATAGTAATTATTATTACTATTATTATTATTATTTTATCATTATCTTTATTAACAACCAAGGAAAACAAACCTTTATGTTTATCAAATCCACACTTTCCCAAAAAAGCGAATATGTTTTTGCCATCTCGCAGGCCAAATGGGGTTTAAAAAACAAATGGTTTTGATCCCCTTGTTAAAATATCAAGTGTTCACTATTACCCTTTTTTTCCCCACGAAGGCCTCTTCTTAACCTGGAGGACTGTTTGTTAAAGGTCAACTGTCAGCTGACAAACGCAGAAAAAAAATGATCCTTTTGCTTTTTCAAGTTAAAACCCATTCCCAGGGACGGTACAAGACTGATGATGAGGGGCGCCGAAAGCCTTCACCCGCGGTCCACAGGCTACGCAAGCCCTCAGCCCCCTCCACGTGCCCGCAGCATCCCCCCAAGAGAGGACAGAATCGCCACCCGCAGAATCCCCATGAGTGAGGACGAGCCCCAAAAAAAGAACCAAAGTCACTTTTTTACCAATAATGTCAAACATTCAAGTCACCTAAGGAATACCGCAACCTGTTTCTTGGGCTAGCCCTGCAGCCAGCAGCAAAGTACACCTACAGCCGCAGGAAACAAAAAGACTCACTTCCTCCTCCTCTTTTTTTTTTTTTTTAAATTTAAATCTATTTTCTAACATTTTTTTAATTATTTCACTCCTTGCGGAGCTCACTTAAATTCTACACGAATTGTTTCTTAATTTCGGAAACCTATAGGCGTGCAACGTTATTTAAATTAAGCAATTCAAAAACCTCCAAACAAACTTTTTGCTTTGGTAAGTCAGCCCTTGTTTGAAATTATTTGGTTAAATAGCTGATTAAAGTTGCAGAAATATAGGGTTCTTAATTATTTGATTCTCCCAAAATACCTTTGATTAGTCTTGATGCAAAGGCATTCTCAGTTTATTAATTAAGCATACTTAATTATGCTTAATTAAATGTATTTCAATTAAGAATACTTAATTAGGCTTAACATAAAACATGAGCAACCCTGTTGCCTTCATCAATGCATTTATTTAAGTCACTTGAGGGGAAAAGGGGAGATGTTGCCATTGCATTTCCCGGCCGATTCCAAGAGAAACTGGCAGCACAAACAGCCTTCAGCTGGAGGACTCTTGGGATACGCTTACTCTTGTGGCCAAAGGCCCTATTTCCCTCAAAATAAAAACTTGCTGAATGTGGAGCAGGTGGTAGTGTAAAGCATGTATGACGTAGTGGCTAAGCAAGATCTCAGCAACTTTAGCTAGCCGAGATTTTGATTCCAGGCACTGATTCCTTCCTGGGGTCACTTGGCAGTAATTTAAAAAATAAAATAATGTAAAAAGTAAAATAAAGTAAAAATTGAAAAATAAAATAACATAAAAAACATAAATAAAATAACACAAATAAAATAAAATAACATAAAATAACAAAATAAAATAACATAACATAAAATAAAATCACCAAGTTATTCAGAGCCAACCAATTATTCTACATTTTGGTGGTCAGCAAAAGCGCCCTGCTTAGGACCACATGAACTGGCCGTGTAGGCCTGCTCTGTCAGCCAGAGGTCTCATGGTTGATTCACGCATCACTGTGTAGCAGCCTTCAAAATCAAGCTCTGGGTAGAGGTTATTCCTGCTTACAGGAATAACCCCGAGACTCTGTCTTAAGAAGGATGTCGTCTACACTCGGAGTGTCTTGTCAAAGCTTTTCCCTGAGCCGTACATCCAAAAGCCACTCACAAGAAGCTGGCTGTTAAAATGGATGCAATTTTAAGTTCTAGGTGTAGCACCAGGTTTCCAGAAGACTTTCCTGTTAGCAACGGCACGTGGGAACAGACACCCCAACGCCACACTTCCCACTTTATTTGCTTCTTACCTGTATTTATATTTTTTCATTCTCTGTTAACAAAACAACTCGGAGCCCCACGGCAGTAGAGCCAAGCCACAGCTCGAGCTCCCAAGACCGGACCTACAGTGTGGAGCAAGGTACCTTTCTGCTACACCCACATGCCCAGCTGAGCCTTCGGGGTGTCTGAAAAACCAGGTGCAGGGGGCTAAACTGTCTCATCCCGGACGCTGACGGCTTGATCCGTGTGTGGGGAGGCACATACATGCCATCCGGGCATCACCACCAGCAAGCGCACGGGCGCCGCTGGATAACGCAGCGGGGGAACACGCCGCCAAATCCTGCTGCCACGGCCACAGCTCAGCGACTTCCAGGAGAGGAAGGACCTCTTCTGCGGAGAGGAATCCGGCGACAAATTGAGTGGGACAACGTTGCAGGGATACATACGAGGTGGCAGCAGGTCTCTGCCCTCAGAAGGGAGGAAGCGGTGGGTGCTAGGGTGGGAAGAGAGAGCACTACATCAAGAGGTGAGTCATTCTTCTGACTGTGCTTTCCTCCCCTGCAAGTATTTATTATTTATATGTACAACCCTACACACACACACGCACACATATATATATATGGAGGGATCAAGATCCAAGAGCAACCGCAGCAATAAGTGGTAACCTGTGGAGGGGTGACTTGCCGCAGCACCCGTAGCAACGGCGGCGAAGGGAGGAAGAAGGCTTGATGGAAAGCTCACCGGAGTAGGTGGAGGTCTCCCAAATGATAATAACGCTGCTAATTTCTGAAAAAGGAGCATACGATGGAAAGTCAAAGGGTAAGGGATACCCCCCTTTGCGATGCAGAACGACCAGGATAACCTAGAGAAGACACACAGTGGAAAATAATTGTGACAGAAGAGAAGAAAAATGATGGAAGAAGGGCCCTGCTTGTGGCCAGCAGGTGGAGGGAGGTCATCCTTCCCCTCTACTCTGCCCTGGGGACGGGCATGTGGAGTTCTGTGTCCAGTTCTGGGACCCCCAGTTTAAGAAGGACAGGGAACTGCTGGAGAGGGGACAGCGAAGGGCCACAAAGATGATGAGGGGGTTGGAGCATCTTTCTTATGAGGAAAAGCTGAAGGAGTTAGGTCTTTTTAGTCTGGAGGAGAGAAGACTGAGTGGGGATCTCATCAACGCTTGCAAATACTTCAAGGAAGGGTGCCAGGAGGAGAGGGCCAGGCTTTTTTCAGTGGTGCCCAGTGACAGGACAAGAGGTAACGGGTACACTCTTGAACCTAGGAAGTTCCACCTAAACACGAGGAGAAACTTCTTTCCTTTGAGGGTGGCAGAGCCCTGGCACAGGCTGCCCAGAGAGGTGGTGGAGTCTCCGACTCTGGAGACATTCCCAACCCCCCTGGACACCGTGCTGTGCAACGCGCTCTGGCAGGGGAGTTGTACCAGATGATCTCAAAGAGGTCCCTTCCAGCCCTGGGAATTCTGTGATTCTGAAGTTGCAATATATACAACCTGTAAAACTGTGTTGCTGGAGGCTCCAAAGCAGCTCTGAGGAGGAATTGCTCTGACCTCTTGGAGGAAAGACAAAGCTCTGAGGCACAGCCTGACACAGCCAGCGCAGGACGTTGCAATACACCTGCCCACCATCCTCTGCAGAGCGACGGCATGAATTTTGGGGGCAAAACGCCTGCGGTGTGCCCAATAGTGTAGTATTTCGCTCTGCCACCTCTTCCAATGCAGCTCTATCTCTTTGTCCTTGTCGCCTTTATTGCCTCAGTTCTCACCCAGCCTCACACTGCTTTTCTTTTCCCACCAGGACTTGCACCCTCCTTACGTCGGGTCCCACTTCGTTGGTGGGAATGCAGATTCCCGGTGCCCAGGGTGCAGCCAGAGCGCAGGGTGGGCACCTGCTGGCTGCAAGGCTGGTGCACTCTGCAGACTGAAAATAGAGGAAAACCACGTCCTTTGCTCCCTTCCAGCCGCCAAATCTCTCACCCCTTCACACAGAGGTCTGGGTGTGCTTTGAGTGGGGCTTTTAGCAGGCACTCACCCTCAGCCCAGATCTGCTTGCACCAGGTGATCAGCTGCAATGTCTCAAACCTCTTGGGATTTATAACTTCATGACTGAGACTTTTTTCCCCCCTCTCTCTTTTTTTTTTGTGCAGATAGGACTGTGCGTAACCGTGTTTGGCTTACTGACACTTTTGAATGCCGCTCTCCCAGTTACGCCTAAAAAGGTCAGATATCTCAGAGGCCTCAAATAAAAAACAAACCGCCAGTGCCTTACACCCTGCATTTCAAAATTAAAATTGTACAGGGCATGGCACATCTGTAATCATGTGTTAATTCATAAACAGGTTCTTAACAAAAGCACTCCAAAAGGGAAACTCTTTAGACTCATTATTATGGGTAGAGATGGATGAATATTAATACAAATTTTATTTGAATACTAGTGTTTTGTTATTTTGTGGGTTTTTTTTTTTTTATTTTATTTGAAGGAAGCAAATTGCTGGCACTTGCTTCCAGCCCGCCCCCAAGAAAGCAAGTAGACAGCCCCAAGCAGACAAATGTAAATCTTGCTTACCATCAGGATTCAGACCAGGAGGTTTATGATTTTGGGTTTATATTGATTCAGAAAACAAAATGCAATTTGTATCACACCTAAGAAGGTATTGCATTTTAAAAGTCCAAAGAACCCACAAAAGGGAAGACACAGGTCATTCCAAACATATAATTTAAAAAAAAAAAAATCAACTTTTTGTGGAAAACTTAGAGTAAATTTGTTAGGAAATTTTACTTTGCTCTGTGTAATATTGAGTAGAAAATGTATGTTGATAGGATATGTGAGTGGTCCTTGTTATTTCAAGGCAGAACATTCGTATTATAAAACCACAACTTTCAGGCATTCCTGCCTGATGAGGATGGGCACTTGAGATTTGCTTTACTAAGCAAACCGAACTATCCTCATGCTGCTTTGCAAAATGAGGAGAGAAAAAAATTGAGGGAAAGCATGCACAAAAGCTGTGATTTACACTCAAAATAACCCAATCATGTCATCACATTGGGAGAGAGTTTCTCTACAATACCTAAATCGACTTTCAATAAGAAAGTAATTCCATGGCCGTAAGAGTTAGTAAGAAAGTGACAACTTAGTACTTTTTTATTTTTGTAAGCGTGCTAGGATAATTTTATTTATTTATTTTTAAATAATGAGCCTTTTCTGATCTGAGTTTTGCAAATGGTTTGGTCTTTAGACCTGTGAGAGTGAAACGCATCCTCTTTTTCCACAGCAAGGGGGTGATGCACCTTTAACATGACTGGTGTCCCCATCAGCACTGGGATATTTTTGATACTCAGCAAATCCAGAGGCAGGGGAGCTTTACGAGCAACAGCATCAACCCATGGCAGGGTGGGGGGGAAGCCAATGTAAGGAAGACGACAGGAATATTTATAGGTTGTGCATATGACCATACCAAAAGCCCTACAAAACTCACGACAATGCCGCTTGAGTCACTGACAAATTGAAGCACTTCACAAAATTTGTAGCTCTTCAATAATTTTGAATCGCCCTAAAGTGCTCATGCTCCAAGCCATAAAGACTTTCGTAACCACTGCAGACGTATAAAAGGCGCATCATCGAAATGATGGTAATCAACTCCTTCAATCTCAGGTGTGAAATTGTTCAGTATTTTTCCCTTCTCATTTTTGTTATTCACCAAGTGCAAAAAAAAAAAGAGGTGGTCATAAGGACACAAGGAAAAACAACCCTTTTCTAGATTCCTATGTAATCAAATTCAAAAAAACTGTGCGGATAAAAAGAATTCACGGTTATCTTATGCAACATTGGCTAAACTATCATAAACTTTTTTTATTAATAGCCACCCCATGAACAGAAAAAAAACCCCACAAACATGAAGGTACTGAACAATCTCCAAGGTATTTGCTGTAGTAGAGAAAGTGTTTTATGGTCAGGAGAAGATGCATACTTGCAGCGTGTTATGCTGGGTGCTGAAAATATGTTAACAAATGTGTTAAGCTTAGCGCGTTTTTCCTATAACTCCCACCACACAGCACAGAGCAGTATTGAATTGTCTAGGTCAGACATTCATAACTAGGAAGTTCTGTGAAGAGTGGAAATCTCAGTTTAGCCACTAAGCCAAAAGAATATTGGTGCATGGGAAGAGAAACTTAAGTGAACATGAAGATCGTGAAAATATATTCAAGCTCAGTTAAAAAGATTAGTTACGAAAATCCAAAACTCTTAAAAATAGATGGGAACAGGATAGTTCAATTTTTGCTGTGAAAAAAGAAAATAAAAATAAGAAAATATAAGTTTTGCCACAGTTATTCATTTAATTCACAAATACTCTAGTCCCTTGAAAAGTCTTTCGGGTTTTGTTTTTTATTAAAATACCACTTCCTCTCTTGCTGCTTATTGATGAAGTATAAACTTATGTTGCCAAACATGTGCATTTCTGCATACACTGTTATTGCACAAATCCTCCTGTCTCTCTCCGCAAAAAAGGGGCCTGAAGAGAGACATCCTGTTAAAGCTTTTTATAACGCAGCAGCCCAGTGTGGTGTATAAGCAATCTCACGCTTAAACGACGTGAAACAACAGGGATGGCTGCAAGGGAGGAAAATGACAACCTGTCCAGAACTGGAAGCAGCAACTTTTTTTTTTTCTTTTTTTCTTTTTTTTTTAAATTTCTCTTGCCTTCTCTGCCATGGCCATCGACATTAGTAATCAGATAAACTAGGTCAGCACAAATGAACAAGGTGAGCCAGCTGCAAACAAAACAGGCAGCACAGCAGTGACTAAGATAGCTGGGAGGGCACATGTTCCCCAGGGAACAGCTTCGTGCAGCTCTAATCAATTTTTTAAATATGCTTACTCTCTGTTTTCACAGTATTTCACGCTAATTTTGGAACTACATTTTGCAAACGTCACAATAAACTCATCACTAAATTGCAAAAACTTCAATTAAAGTTTCTTCCCTTTTTCAAATTAATCAAAATCTATCTCTTTTGATGCAGCAGGAACTAAGTAAACAGCAGCGCCCAGACTCCTTTGCAAACCTTTTACATGCCAAGTGTGTAAAACTTGTATATACATTTACCAGTGAAACATGGGTTAAAAGGAAACTGCTGTCAGAACATGCTAATTCACTCAAAGTACATGAAAAAGCAGAGGGTGAAGTAAGACCAGAACAGGAATCCCATGGAAGATTGCTTAAAAAAGAAAATGCAGGCAGAAGTAAGCAAACGATGTTCCTCAGGTATCTCAAGAGCTTAAAACCAGCCCTGTGAAACGGAGCCACACATGCTGCAGGAATTAGGAATAATGGGAGCAGGGAAGGGGAATAACTCTCACACTCATGCGGTGGGTGACTCCATCTCTGCCCAGGACTTGGGAGGGGAACCTGCTGCCTCCCGGATTGCTTCCCATCTTCCAGGCAGTGCCCAGTCTTTGGCTCTAGGGTGACTTTTTCACAGTCAAAAAAAAAAAAAAAAAAAANAGAATTCAGTTGTGGTTTGCACTGGGCCCAACACTACTACGTCTAAATCCAGTACCAATTTGCTTCTGCTTACGCAGAATGCCCAAGTTTGGAAGTCACCAGGATGGCAAAACAAGTCCAGGGCCTCCCTACAGGTTTTGGAGCTCACCTCGAGGCAGACGGCCCTGAGCGCTCTGCCCTGTGAAACTCCCTCTCACATTTCTAACCACGCAGCAGCCTAGGTATTTACCCACTAAAACTGTTTACATTGCTAATTCAGATTCATTGCCATCTTGTTTGTTCAGCAGCGGAAACTTAATTTTAAAACCCTTTTAACTGAATGACCTGCTAGAAGTATATTAAAGTGATTTCATTATTTTAAGATTTCCTAAAGGAAAGGTCATTTGCATAGTCATCATTTTTCACATGCACCAGCAGCAGACATTTTTTCAGGATTCAGCTTCTACCCCTCCCTTCCTCCCTTGTATTTAGTTTTGCACTAGGTAGCAGACAGGCAAAAGAGACACTGCGGCCATGAAATGTAGTCAAGCAATTTCAAAATGGAGTTTAAAACAGAGTATAAGAGTTAGTGCTAGGTACTTTCACAGCTTTGCCTTATTTTTTTTCTTGCCTTCACTGCCGCCACGAAAAGGCAGTGGGAAATTTTGGAGAGAAAGTCTATGAAAAGGCTCACGGAGGACAGGGAGTCAATTCCCACACAGAACATGTTGGCCCAAGTCAAGTGCCCGGGCAAGATTTGCTCGTGTCCCAAGGATTTTTATCATACCAAAGGTCTTGGAGAAAAAACAGGACACTGAGGTTATAGTTGCAGATATTTCAGCAGGTGAGTTGAAGCCCACCTTCCTCATCCTCTTCACTTCACCACTCCACCAGTAACTTACCCTCAACTCACTTGTATTCTTCAGTCTCTGATTTTCTCATAACCAAAACACGTTTCCTTGATGCTGCTTCTAAAAAATCCAGTATTTTCACACTGATGCTGCCACCTGGCATTTTTACTTGAGTACAGACCAACAAAACCATCAGTAAATAAATATGTTGAGTCTCTACCAGTTGCACTTTCATCTACAACAGAGCATGCTTTGAAACACATAAGCACCGGCAGACAAAATTTCTTTCAATGTTTTGACAATTCCATTTTTTATTAAGCATATGAAACATTTGTATGCGAAAGGCTTAGCATAGTCATTTTCTCAGAGATAATATCCCTTTCCCAGCAAAGAGCTTGTGAAAAATAAACCCTTTACACTTTTATGCAGTTGAATCAAAAGAAACAGATGTAAGTAAAAACAGGATTGTAGACACTAAATAAAATTTGAAGGAAGATATTTTTATATAAACAGCACATGCCCTGACCACTTCAGAACTGATCCCTCAGTATTTTGGAGTGATGTTAACATAACCTAATTTTTTTTGTTAAAAAAGCAGAAATACTACTAAATCCACTTAAACAAGCAACTTTCAGGGCACTTCTTCCTGCCTTGCTGAAGAGCTGCTCTGCTTAACATTGGTCTGCAGCAGAGACATCAACAGCTGACTTTGAGCATATTTATCCTTATTTAATGCCTTCCACAGAAGGCTACTTCCTTCTTTGCTTCAACCCTGCAATGGAGAGAAAATACCTACAAGTTTCGTGTGTTGATTGGGAAATCAAGAGAACACAGATGGAAAGCACCATATTAATCAAAAATCTGATCACCCCGCTGAAAGCACCTATTAATTCTGTAATAAAACACCTTTTGCTGTGAGTTCAGAATAACTTTGTTTTGTATAGGCGCAAACATCAGGAACTTGTGGGGCTGACAGCGATTGGAGGGTTTTACAAAAGGCAGCAAAGCTGGACTTTACGCACTTCCCCAACAGGATAAATTTATGCTGCCAGGTGACTTAAGTGTGTTTCAACTCTTGCAAACAGTTCCTTCTCTAAAATGTGTAAGCAAAGTGGGACTAAAGAGAGAGGACAAATAAGGGCACCATGGAAGGAGAAAAGGAACCAAAGCAAGAAGGAAGCTGGATTTCTTTTATAACCAAACTCGCAACAAAAACAGCTGAACAACAGCACACAAATAAGAGGAAGCATAGAAAAAAAAAATCTACAACAGGCAGACAGGGACAAAACCAAGAAAGCTAAGAACCTCCAAGGGACAGCGGAAATAAGAAGGAAAATTAATAGCTGTCTATTACTTAATAGGGAAATTAAACAAATAAGCTGCTGGAATGCTCCTTAACTTTTTTCTCTATTTTTCACAATGGCAGGCCAGGATACAGAAAGAAAAGACTACTAAAAATGAAGAACAGTTAGACACATTTAATCAAGAGTGCTTGAGGAATGTCACTGGAGCGCTTACCACACTGGCCAAAATTGTCACCGCACAATTACTGACCAGTCCCAAAAAACTCATGGAGGACAAGAAGGTTCTTGGGGCTGAATGCAGGGAGATACAACGTCCACCTTTGGAAAGGGGAGGTAACCGGGGTTATCAAACCACCCAACCTCACTTCAACACCCAGACAAAAACCCCAAACAGATTCCTAATCTATTTGTAAACTCCGAGAGGGTGAAGCGATAACGAACACTCACAGGGAACTGCCAAGGACAAATCACGTCAAACCAATCTAACTCCCTTCTTTCACACAACTGGTCTGACAGGGAAGGGAAAGTAAGAGTTGGTGTGTCTTGACTATTTTTTTTTAAGGCCTTTGAGGCAATCCAGCAGGAAATTTTCCTATGCAGACTAGAATACACGGATTAAGAGTACAAAGCACATACATGCTGGTTGGAACTCAATGTAGAACTACCATGAGCGTTTCACTGGTAGACAGGGAGTATATAATGGGGGTGGTGTTTATGTATAAAAACACATACCTGTAAACATATACAATGCATGTGTGTGCACAATCCTATGAGGACAATACGCTTGAATATTTTTCTTAACATCTTCAGGGTTGGACAAGTCGAACTTTAAAGGTACCTTCCAACCCAAACTATTCCATGATTGTATGGTATTAGTACGTTTGTGTAGAAAACACGTATTAAATTTAATGGACCCAAGTTACAATTACTTTGAATTTAAAGTACTTTTAATACATTGAAGAAATGATCTAAAATTAGTATTTTTTTTAAAAAAGAACACACAATGAAGTGACAAGTACTTAATAAAAAAGAAAAAAAGCACAGATACCAAAATGGGGAATAATTGCCTTGCAACAGTACTTCATAAAGGGATCTGGGAATTATCACATATCCAGATAAAAACCACTGTTGCAAAGTGGTTGCAAAAAGAGAGGCAAGTTATTTGTGAGATATATATAATAGGGGTGTCTTATTAGCACCTGGGAGATGATCATCTGGGAGGGTTGAATGAACCCAGCTTGCAGTCAAGGGCAGAAGGAAAAAAGACCAGGAACGTAGCAGTAGTCTGTATAAATATATACAGGGTGTGTAACAACTGGCTAAATCTGAAAATACAGATGTGTGGGGGAGTGCACTTGTCCGGTGTCCCTCTTTGCGGGTGAGGAGGAGCACAACCATGGGACACAGGGAGAGCTGGCACGCGTGCGCCTGGGCTGGACACAGCCAGCACCTGCGGAGGCTGCTCTGCACAAAACACCACCCCTCAGCTAAAAAACATGCTCTGGAGAGCAGACGCCATAGCAAAAACTGAGATACGAAAGAAAAAACAATATATATGAGGGAAAAAAAAAATTAACTGAGTATAGATGCTTCTAAGGGGACAGTATCAAATCCAGCTTATGAAGAATTCAATAACAGACAAGGAACCTCTGAATTCCTACTGAAACATCCTAAACCGACTGCAACAGCTTGCTTGAACTACCATCATCAGACATCCATTTCTCAAGCAAGGTTCTGAAGAAGAGATGGAGCTGCAGGGGGAAGGGGGAGGATACATCTCCAAAGTAGAAGGTTTTTTGACAGCAACACAAAAGTCTCTTAACAACATAGCCACCCAAAGGTTAATAACAGTAATAACAACAACAATAATAGACAGAGGAAAAGAACAAAATGGTTCTTATCTCCAGGCATTTAAGAGAAGTGGAACCTTAAATTGCCAGCTCAGACTTGAAGCCGGTGAGTGCAACAGCAGATCTCCTCCTGCGGACAGCTGCTGCTTGGCAAGCCAAAACTTGAACTAAAATTTAAGTGCCAGTTCTTGATGTCTCATCTAGCTGCTCACCTAAGGAGCTCATCTGCTCTATTTTTAGCTGAGAAGCAAGAATCATAAAACTGTAGCATCAGAACATAAAGTTCAAGACTTACACTTCTAGCTTTGTAAGAGTAACGTTCCGACTCCACTCTTGACACGGAATTAGGTTCAGCAGCTTTTAGAACAAGAATTTCCAGAAAAAGTTCTCTTTCCTAAGATATCATTATGCTTCTAGAAAGACAGAATGTGTCATTTTTATTTCCTTACTTTATAGTTCTCTATTTGCAAATTCAAAAGTAATGTAACTTTTTTCTAGATATCAGCAAAATTGTATTTTAAATTCTTTCAGCACTTAAAACTTTTTAAAGGCATTAAAACCTATGCAATAGTTTAAGAAGAGGGCTACGCATAGTCCAGATTTCAAATGTGTTAAAGAAATACTAAGTTTGTGTCTCCTCCTAGTCACGTGGCAATCCAGCTACATCAGTGCCAATGCAAAAGTTCCAAAATTCTGATTTTTAGAGCAAACCTAAATGAAAACATTTGTTTAGTTGTTTGTCCGCTGGTTCCTTTACTTTTTGTTGATTATCCTTGTACTGAGAGCAGTAACTTGCTCACCCATAGCAGCTTACAGAGAGGATGCCTGCAGACAATCCAGTGGAGAATTCAGCACTTCAGCTTATAATGCAATTAGTGACTCTGTCTGTTAAACCCACATTTTCTACTATTGCAATTTATCTAGTGTCAGTTTCCAGTCTCTGGTTCCTGTTCTGTCTTCCTCTAAGATTAGAATCCTTCTCTATGCAGTTTTTATTCCACATTAAGGTACTTTAACCTCTGAATCTTCCCCCGATCCTCTGCAGAGTTCTTCCTATGTTTCTCACTAAAAGCAATTTTTCCAGTCCTTAAATCCTCCACAGCTTTCCCAGGTTTTCACAAGAAAAACAACAATGCACAACACCTCACCCAGAAGTTCTATGGCGTTGATCCCACCTGCCCTGCACTACACAACACAACCTCCAACTCGCCCCTTTTGGTTTTTTCAGTCCAAGTCACATTCACTCCCCACTGAACTGCCACGTTACTGCGTTGTGGCCAACAAATCCCTGTCCAGATCAAACGCTTTCTCTGTCTTTCATCCTGTAAACCAGCCCAAATTCCTTGACTCTGCTGTGTCCCACCCCATCCTCCCCCTCCACAACATCCCCTTCCCCACTTCAGTGACGCTGCCTGGGAGATGACAGCAAGAGCTCAATCACAATCCGTTAACAGGAGGACAGGGAAACTGGCAATCTGGATAAGATAGAGATGTTTGTGCTAGAGATTTTATATTTTACTCTTCTAATTGGGCTGATACAAAACCCAGAATAGGAGTGGAATAGCATGTGCTCACGCAAGGAAGAAAACTGGATTTCAGGACCAAAACTTGCAGGTATGTCCTAGTCCCAATATAACCCAAATGAACGGAAAACAACTGGACATTTGTAATCCTAAAAGGCCAGATACATCTAACTCCAACTAAGAGCCTGTATGCTTTTAGTTTCTGACATAAGCACAACTGCTTCACTCTATACTCCATATATATCCATAAAAACGAGTATTTCAGGAAATCCACAAGTTCCACACTAAGTGAAAAAAACACCAAACCTTTTTTCAAATTTCACAGGTGGGAAGAACATGGGCACAGGCTCGTTATCCAGAACCACTGAAAGTCACTTGCCAATCTCAGAGATAGAGGTGCTTTATTTTCCTTTCAGCTTTCAAGAGAGGCAGAATTACCACATGGCTCCACACCTCGCAAATGGAGGAGCCGCCTTTCCCCCAAACCCATCAGGGCTGCACCCCATGGAAAGCAAAACAGTAACCCTCAACAGTGTTTTGCAGAGGTCTTTAAATGCTCAGACATAACAACAGGCAGAAAATATTGCCAGCTTCACTCTAGAAGTATAACAAATTACTTTCTATTTTTCAATGTAGATTTAGAGCAAAACTGAACACTTCTCTGAAAGACAGAACTCTCAGTCTCTGCTGCATCCCTTTCGCAGTCCACCAGTTAATAGCCTGCCTACTAATCAGGCAACCAACAATAACTTCTCTATCTTCTTTGAAAATTCTTCATAAAATCTGAATCAAAATAGCAACACCTCCATTATTTTCTCCTCCCTGTTCAGACCAGCTAGCACAGGACTGGTACCTGCTGCTTGCCCTCTTCGCTGATGTGCGCTTCTGGGCCTTACCCTACCACAGAACATACTCTGCTAAAATTAACTTTTTTAATTGGAAAGTCCCTGGGCTATTACACTGTATCACGTGTGGTTGCACCTGACAGCAGAGGTCTCCCACCTCCTCACCATGACTTTAAGCTTGCCCTATTATCCAAGGTAGCTTGGCCACTTCCTATCCCAGCTCAAATGCCTTGCACGCTTCCCAATTCCCACCCCTAAAATCAAGACTGGCTCTTCCTAGGCACTGTGGGGGATTTTTCCTTCCTGCAGCAGGACTGTCCTTCATAATCAAAGAGGTCTCCGGTACCAACACAGTTGTAGGTTAAGGGAAGCCGTTTTCTCAAGGATTTTTTTACTGCTGCAGAACTATCTAAGCAGTTTTGACATCAATGATCTGTACATGTTGTACACATGGAAAGAAAAATCCATGCATAACCAAATATGATATTAAAAACATCAAATTAAAATCTCAAAGGTTACAAGATATTATTACTTTAAGTATATTCCTTCTTAGTGCTTTTAGGATGAAACAAACAGAAGAGACCATGTAATATCTTTTTAAACACATTCCTCCTCTTTAAGACAGCAAATACCACCCATTTTTAAATGGTTTTGTATCAGGAACAGTAACAGTGAAGAAGAAAGGTAATAAACCCTATGAGTGTACTAAGAAACTCAGAATTTCCTTCACTCACCGTGGTATACAGCTGAACTTTTTCCTTTGTGGGTCAACTGATTTTCATGCAAGACATTATCTGCATGAAAATTGTTTATTCTGCTGCACCCCAAACACAGAGCAGATAAATGGTCTACTCAATTATTTCCAAAAAAACCCAACAAAACCTATTTAGGCTAGCAGAGAAACTGAGAAAGAGTCTGGCTACTGCACATTCTTTGACAAACCTGTGGATTATGCGCAAGTTGTTAACAAGCGGGATGTATAATACAAAATAGAAAAAAAATCACACTGATAGACAATAAACATTTATTAATCTTTGGCTTTAGAAATTTTCCTATTTTGGATATGGGAAATACTATATAAAATAATTGAAGGTTTTTTTATACCTAGAGTAAGTACTGCAAAACATTCTATCCTTTCACAGTGCACAAATGCAAGGCATGCAGAGTACACGTAGGGATTCTAAATTACCATATGAGCATCACTGCGGTAGACAAATGTCTAACATGGATCAACGCTTTACAAAGGCAAGCAAGTTGATGGGGCAGTTGATATACAGCAGACATCACAGTTTCTCTTAGATTTGCTGTGGTATTACCATTAGCAACTCACAGGTGTAAATTTAATTTTAATAATGTGTGCATTATAAAAACAAAGTTAAGTTGTAACATTTCAACAGAATGGGGAATAAGTATGATCTTGCTTCACTTTACAAAATTTACTGATGTTAAAGGAATTCAGGCGTTCAGATGACAAACCAACTCGTGCTATTTTCACATTAATAAAAAGCTGCCTGATACACAGTAACATTAAGCAAGACAAAACTAGCTTCTTGAATGCTCTACAGTAAAAAAAAAAAAAGCAATGTAATTTCTTACACATAGTGTAAGGAAAGGTTTAGTAAGCTTACTGGAGCAAGTTTTCCCAAAGAGTGTACTATATACAGTACAGATTGCTACAGCCACTTTTTAGAGCCAAAAGCTCAAAATGCTTTTATAAGCCTTTCTCTGAGGAAGGCTTCCTTTGGTAGATTTGTATCGGCAACACCACCTCGACTTAGAAGCACTTCACATTTAGAATGCATAATTAACTCGAGAGTAGGCACCTGCTGTTTCCTCACTCCTTTAATTTCCCTGCTGAACTATGCCAGGCGGGTTTCACCTCCAGGTCCTGCCATTCTCGGAGGCAGAGAAGCAAAGGTAAGGGTGGTTTCGCTATTCAGCACCCTAACAGCATCCTACAACACTGGTACGAGGTGTAAACTTGTGCCTTTTTCCCTTTGGAGCCGCTCTGCTGAGCGCCAGCCAGCCACATTACGATCCAGCCCTTTTATGCTCTTTGTGCCCCAAATCTGTACGAACTTCAGTGCAGCCTTTCTGAGCTCCCATGGAACTACTTACCTGGCTGAAGTCACCCGTGTGCCTGTGCATCTGGGGCGTGAGTAACACCCAGGGCGTCACTACAAAACTTTGTTAAAGACAACACTTTCGGAATTGTCTAAGTCCTTTCCCTCGGCCATAAAAAAAAAAAAAAAAGGAAAACTGAACGCACAGGTGGCAGCGGGGTGTTACATCACCAGTCAGGTAGTGGGAAAAGCTGCTAGATTATCACTAAAGTAACAGGGATGGAAAAGATTTCTTCAAAAATCTTATTTGCCTCCAATGTGTGATAACCCATGAACACACATGAGCATTCTGCATGCCAAAAATTGTAAGGAAACAGTGATTTTTACAGCAAACCCCATTTTAAGAGCCAGCAGTCCTTGTATTTTCTTTCCAAAGGTTAACCTTCTATTACGCAGCAAAATACCTACAAAGGTACACGCGAGAAATTTAAAGCATGTCTTCTCAAGACCACCCATGTTCAGGCACTTCAGTCTACAGTGTAGAAAAAGAATGCAATGTTACTGTAGGTTGTTTATTATTTGTAGTAATTGTACCTAAGTATTATCCACAATGACTTGCAATAAAAAATTAAAATAGAAAAAAAAAATCAACCACCAAATGCCCACAAAACCCCAACCCAAAATAAAGCAACTCCCCAGCTTTTCCAGCACATGCTGTGCTTTGCTGTTCACAGGTCACAATGAACCTCTGAAGCATAAAGCAAACAAGACAATTTGTTTTGAAACAGCAGGAAATGCACCATCAGTCAGGACAGGTCAATACAATGCAACAACCACTTGACACCATCTTCACTCTGGAGCATGACAGTCTTACTACTTTTAAAGCTCTAACTATAAAAATCGTATTTTAACAGTAATTTAGCAATAAGAGGAAGCTAGAATTTACTTAAATAACACCGGAGTCCTTCCCATTTGGCAAATACTGAAATGGAAGGAGGGGAGTCTTTTGCTCTTCAGTTTATTCAACAGTAGGAAGCATTATGTGCTTTTCACTTAAAAAAGACAAAAAACACTATTAACAGAACAACAGTGAATTTATGTGTGTTCCCAGCAACAAAGAGACATATTTAAAGTAAAATATTTACAACTTGGAGGATGTTCCCTGTGCGATTTGTAACAAGTCTACCTTATGAGAAATTTTAGGCTTAAATTATTTACTAGCATCTTTACATTAATCTTTGCTCACAGAAATGGGAAGACTGAAACATTAGACAAAGTTTCCTGTAATTGCTATTACAGAGTATATCCCCACATGTATTCTTCCCTAGAAAACCTTACACACTGAAAACACGCAAGATTGTTAAAAATGAGATAAAGGAAGGATTGACGACAGGAAAAATAAAAACTGTTTGTTGGCACGTCACGACCCGGGTATGAACTGCACTTATGAAATAAAAGGTTTTGGTGCGTTTTTCTTTGTCCTAGGTTTTTATCAAAAATACTATAAGTGCGCATTCCTGAAGCCTAGAACATATACAGGAAGTAGTTAAAACAAACAAAGCAAAGAGAATAAGGATGATTTTAAGCACAAGATACTTTAAGCCAGGTTTCAAAAAATACTTAGCAGCATCGCAAAATAAATAGAAATGGCCAACTACTAGGGAGCTCATAAAAAGCTACTCTCAAAACTCTACTGAGGTGTTTGTTTTATAAATAGCAGTCATACGGATAGCATGTTGTTGAGAGAAATACTGCAAATCCGAGTAAGGATTCTCGACTGATGTGTGATCGCTTAGGGACAAAGTCTGGTATTTACAGATGAATTTCACACTTCAATATAAAACTGCATACTTGTTAATACTTAAGTCTGGACATCAAGTTTTAAAAAAAAAAAAATTAGTGCAGAAGTATTTGACTTCTAGTTGCAGGCACTGATACTAATTAAAAAAAAATGAAAAGATGATCCATGGTATCGGGGTTAAAAATAATTTTCATTAAAAAGGCCATTGAAATCAAAGTTATAAAAATACACATACACTGGCATGCAAAACAATGTCCAGTGCAGCATTACTCTCCTGGCAGTCCACAGTGAGAGATCTGAAAAAGTTAAGTGCAGCATTACAGATGTCAGTAAAAGCAGCCGTGAAATAACATTTTGGCCTCACGATCTCTCCCACAGAGGAGGAAGACCTCTCAGTGTAGTGTCAGGAGTGGAGATCAGGCATGACACCCATTTCAGTGCGCGCACTGCCAAAGCCACACAGCATGGCAGACCATCCTGAAGAAGTTGCACAAAAATCACTCCAAAGCACAGACCGACTACTCTGCATCAGCTTGCTTAACTAGATCAGACATCTGGCTTCAATACTCATTGCCCAGATGCTCTTTAGAGTGAGTATCAGTGAGGTCAAAATATTGCTCTTAATTTACCATTTGGGATTTAGGACTTGGGCTGCAGATGCTGAAAATAACAGTCTTATTTACTCATAATGGTAAACATTCACATGTAGTATTTGACTTAGGATACAAGTGACACGCTGTTGCCTTCCCCTATTAAGATTTTGCTCAGCCGTAATAGAAAGATTCCTCCAAGAGAACACACAATTTTCTATGACCTGACGTTCATTCCACGTTTCCATTTTCACTGCGCACTCCATTCTTCGGTCTTAACAAAAACATTGTAGTAAGTTTGTAGTGACAACATGAACTGTGGGGTTAAGTCTGGGGGTTTTGTGGCTCAGAAATGCACAAGCTGTTGCACAAATTGCGTCATACAACAAAGCCTGAAGCACAGCATTTATAAACTGTCCAAAATCTTCTCCAGAGAAACAAGGTATGTTCAAAAGGAAAACAGAGGTCTTTGAGAATTAAGAGGCATAAGGCCTTTTACTTTGCTGAGCCTTCCAACAGCTTTAAGATTAAATACTTTAAATTTTCTGTGTGGTAAATCCAAGACCTTTACTACCATTTACTGTAGCTACTGTGACAAAATACAAAACTTTTCATTGTTCCTTTGAGGTTAGTTGAAATTTCTGTACTCACTAACCATTTTAGACACTGAGGTTATGCCACATAATTGTTGTGTTGATGTATTTTTGGTGGCATTTTTGTTTGTAGTTTGACTTTACAACCCAGGTAAGCACACATCTCTGTTCATGAATCTTCCAGTACTTATGATTCAAAAGAAGGTGAAGAACAACTGCTGCAGAAATGTATTTTCTAAGGATGTCCTTCTGTACAAGGACGTTCTCTTGTACTGATGTTATCCAAGATGCTACCTGGTTTTCCCATGTTTATCTGTTGATAATTATACAAGAGAAGTCTGGAGGAGAAAAAACTGTGCAGCCAAAACTACCTCAAAACCTGGCAAATCCTATAGTTTGAGCAGGTATCAAAACAGGACAAGTGCTACCTGAGAACACTGCCTGCAAAGTGGAAGAATAGGCTTATGATAATCTATTTTCCTTTTCCTAATCAATTCTTTAAGCCAGAAATAACCCAAGTGTTATGTTTGGACTTGCCTGAAGTTGCTGGAAGACTTGGATTTATCACTATCTAAATGCTTTGTCTAAAGGGACTTCCACAATAAAAGTGCAGTGTTTAAGCAATCATTAAGAATGGTTATATTTCAGCTAGAATTCAAAGTTATTTAAACTATATAAAGGAAGTAATCCTTCAAAAATAGATTGATTTAAACCAAAGTGAGGGAAAAAAATCAAAATACAACCCTGAACTAATTTAGCCCAGTCAGGTCTGTGTAGGAATGTAGGTGAAAACTATGGGCAGGAGTCAACCTAACAAGTCACATTACTGGAGTGAGAAAGAAAGATATGCATTGAGGAAGGAAGGAAGAAAGAAACATTGATTCTTTGTCAAAGGCACCTTTCCTTCTAAAATCTCTTAGAAATTAAGTAGGTAGCGGACAAAAAGCAAGACAAAATGCTTAAGAATCCTGAATAAAAACTAATCTCTCATTCATGTTTTACTTGCTTTTCCATTTCTGCAAGATGCTTCTTTCCCCCAACTGCAGGTGCTGATAAAGGTCTCCATAAAGAGAAAAAAAAAAAAAGAGGCAGTTGCCAGCTGCTGTTTTAAAGTAACTTACTAGTGAAGTGAGCAGATACTCCTCTGAAGCTTACATAATACATATGGAAGTCAGGACTATCAGGGTTGCTAATTCGATTAAAAAGTCACTTTTGAGCATATCACACAGCTGTAGGAAGCATTGCTCACAACCATAGCAATACACCCTCTCCAGTTTCACTGTCACCTCACATTTCAAAGGGGTTTATTGCTGTGTTTTAGTTTTTAATAAGCCTCTTGGACTCATGTAGGGACTAAATGGCTCCAAAGACAGACCATCTCCCACTCAGATCAGGCAGCTGGCGAGAAGGTCAACCATTCAGTCCTGCAGAAAAATGAAACAGCGATGGCCAGAAGCATCCATCTCCACTTTAACAACATCCAGGTACCTATTTTTCCCTGCGATCAGAGCTACATCTGAAGAATGAGACAGCACAAGCTCTTACCAAAAGCACCACAAAGCTCAGCTACGCACACAATTACCTTTGCTGAATGCCGTATCACTACAGTTCACTTTTACTTATGAGCTTTCAAAATAAATACCCATGCCAACAGAAACTGTTACTTAATTTGAAGTCTTCTCCAATAACCAAATTTCATTCTTATTCCTTGCAACAACAGGTTATATCTCCTACAGTAAGCTGCTTTGGCCAAGTTCACCATCAGAACCAAACTGGACTATACTGTTTTATTCTCCTGAATAAAATACATTGGATATCTAACTATAACTTAAAAGATGGCCCTATTAATTCTATTAGTAATGATCCATCTCAAACTAACAGCAAGTGGGTCCAGTATTGCTGAACTTGTCATATTCTGCCATTCTATGAATCTGAAAGACATTTCCTAGGAATGTTTCAAGATCTGAATCTATGAAGTCAAATATTTTTCTTGAGGCCAATTCACACAGTTAAGCCTTTGTCCCCGGTTAGTTATGAGAAGTTGGTGTGAAAAAAAATAAAGCCTGCAGCACCAGTAGCACTGAATTAGTATACTGCAATGAAACTGGTAGAATCATGCAAGGTGTTCTCAGAAATCCCAAACGCATGCGGTAGGTACTAGCTGGTGTGCACAAATCTCTCCCCAGTATCAGTAAATGCAATTTAATAAACTAATAAATAACTTCAAAGGCATTCAACATTGTAAGACAGTTTATCACCAGCTTAAATTCTTGATTTTCCGCATTCATTCATAGTTTGTTTTCCCATATGGTAGGTTTGCTACATATTAAATATCTAGTTAAGCTCTTCCATTTATAAATGCTTATTATATGCCAAAGCTGTACACAAATTCAAGAGAAAAAGAACAGTAACATAAAACTAGCTAGTATTAGTTAAAAAACCCACTGATCTCTGCAAAGTGTAGTATTAACTTTTTTAAAAAGCTACTGCATATAAATTCCCATTCCTGTTTTGCAATTACACAAAACATCTGAAAAATTGTCATTCTACTTTGTTTTGCAATGGTTTTATACTTGGAATCTACCCCTCTAGATAAGCAAAACTTGAAAAGTTCATGCTTTGCTCCTCCTTACTGCAGCTGTTTTATTATACAGAAAATCTATTTCTGAAGCTGAGAGGTATTAGTTGTTACTATATGGCCAAATTAACACAGATTAGAGTGGCAAAGATCATCATCTGACAGAGTGGAAATTTCAAGATTGACAGTTTAAGTAGATCTTTTCTTCCAAAAGAGCATAAGTTCTTTAGTAGAGCTAAGTACCTTTGAAGAGGCACCAAAAACAAATAGCCCTTTCAACTGAACTTTCAGAAAAAATTTAATTTTCATTTCAAAAGGGATCTTGAAATTACTAGATACACATACATCCCTCTCCCACGGCCCTGTAAGATACATTCAGTAATTTAAAATAAAGATTCCATATTTTATAGCTTCATATATATTATATATTTAATATATAATATATATTTATATGTACATTACACAGATACATACACTCTCAGTCAGCAGGATTAAACTGTTTTCTTTTGAAATATTTGATTGGTGTCACTAATCATCTCCTATTATTTTGTGAATTCAATGGACTTTATCTATTACCTGAAAAGAAGAAATTTAAGAGATCCAAATGGAATCCGTGGATCGGTATTAGCACCAATACAGATGGCCATGACTTCAAAATGACTGCAGGGACTGAAATAATTTTAGGTTTTTTTATAACCCTCCTCTTACTCCACAAGCATTCCTGCAAAATATTTAGGCAGCAATACCTGTCAGGTCTGTATATCTATTCCTGTTAAATTTAAAGTTTATACAACTTTCCTTACTGTAATATACAGTATCTCTTTTGTCCTGTTGGATTATTTCATTTTTCATGCAGAAAAGTGATTGATAGCGATCCAACAGAATATTTTTTTTTTAAATCCCCTTCTCTCCTTCTATTTTATGGCTCAGTTTCAAGATTTAATCGATAGGCAGCCACCATCATTATAACCAGTACCCTTCTAACACAGTTCAGTCACTGACTGTTGATGCTTAAAACACAAAGTTTTGAGGCTAGCTTGCTGTTTATGGACACCAAGATACTCAGAGGTCGTATCTTTTCAGCACGCTCACCACCATTTGCCACGCAATAATGTCAGTCAGTCCTGATACTATAACTCAATTAATTACCTACCATTTGGGTAACAAAAATAACAAACCCAGCTGCGATTTTAAACATCATAAGAATATACACCCTGAGAACACAGAGGAAGTGTTTAAAAAAAATTCTGATATGTTTTCTCTTCATATATAGTTTTCTTCCTTTCTCTTCATCTCCTCTTGGGTACCTGGGTTTGTATCTAGTATTTGACCTCACACTTGCTTTGTCAGTTGACCTGTTCATGCCACAGTCAGGTACTGGTGATAGAAAAGCCCAAAAAGGCTTGTAGAAAAGAGGCAAGCAGCAATCCACCAGGTAAGGAAAGACAGGAGTCCCCGGAACAGGAGAGGAGTGAAAATATTCTTTAGGCTTCCCAATGCCATTGTGATTTGTACTACAGTTACTTTCATCTTTCCATCAGCAGGTGGAGACTCAGAATAAACTGAACTGGGAAGCAGACTGTTTTCTACTGGAGTGTCAGAATTCAGTTCCGGGTAGATGCCCCAAGAATAATTACCTGTTAAAAAGAAAGTAACATATTTTTATAGAATTAAACTCAGGTTCTGTTATTTCAATCACTCTATAAATCATCTTAAGATATATTTTTCACACACACACCCCCCCCCAAAAAAAAAGAAAAATTGAAGTTTTTATAACTTAGTAAATACTAACTGTATTCCTCTGCATGGCTTCCTGATCATCCTAGTAACCTACTAGGGTAGGAGTCATCTTACCTTTTGACACCCTACCATCTGCATGTGATATAGTTGCCTTGGGACCCCTGTCAGTGCTCGGTATGATTCATCTCACCAGGTGTAGTTGTCTACTCCAGAATGGGATAAATCACAGCCTAATAAAGCCTTCCTCTTTCCCTTGACATTTTGCAGAAAGAATGCCATGACTGCACGGCAAGCTGTGAAAGACAGCCCTCACAAGAAAGAAAAAAAACACACCAACCCAGAGTGACATCGTATCTCCCAATAATGAAATGAACCCCGTATCTCACAATTTGTGTTCAAAAAGCACAATTAAGGTTGAAAAGCTGAAAAAAATTAACAGATGCTTATACAGTTAAATCAATGTCTTTATACAATGCACTTTTAAAACACTTTTTAAAAGACAAATACTTCAACAGAAGTAAACAGTTTAATTTGTTGTGTTACACAACTGCTCAGAAATAAATCAAACAAATTGGCATATAATTGAAAGATGTCAAAGGCAGCAACAGAAGAGAACAGCTTAAAAGCCACACATCAGTATAAGTAGCAGGAAACTGCAACGTATTTCTCTATTGCAAATACTTGCACATTCTACTTCTCTTCAGCAAGCTGAAAATATAAAAGCCCTGTGTAGAACAGAACACATTTTTGTTGATCCAATTTTGCCTACCTAGTGTTTTCAAGAGCAGAGTTGTGTGAAGGAGCATTACCAATGGTGCAACATACTGCAGTGCAATTACACAAAGATAATAGAATACCCGAGCCACCTGGGAAAACAGAACAGAGTAATTCATGAGTTCTGGCTGATCAAAGCAAACCTTTATGAACATGTCTAGCAAAACCAAGCAATTCTTTTATAAAAAACCCAGTACGTATGCATTAAAGCTCTTTTAAAAGTTTTCTAGCATATCTTGGCATATCACATATTTTTTTTCAAAAGACGTAATGAAGAAACCCCTATAATGAACTCTAGTTGCAGGACATTTACAAATCTGAGAGGAAGTGCTGAAAAGAAATAAAAGCATCAGCTTCGTTAAAACAAACAGAATCCATTTTGCTTCTGTAAACTGCATGTCATCATTCAAAGACTCCTATCTCAATACAACAGAATCAAAGCTAAATACATTTAATTCTTAAAGTCCCCGGTGATATCAAACTAAAACCCATTTAAAAGATTAAGCATTAGTCACAGTCCAGAGCCTCATAAAAAGTAAATGAAAGTTTAGTTAACATTGCAGTCCCTTTTCAAAAGTAAGGTATTTTTAAGATATCCAACTGTGAAACACCAGTGTTTTAAAAACAATGACAATGTTTTCTCACTAGCAGTTGATCAATAACAGCATTTAAATGATCTTTATTTCAGGTATACATGACGGTTCATTGAAATCCATTCAGATTTATCCCTCCCCCTGCTCCCAATCTGTTCCATCTTTCTAAAGATTGTTATGTTACATATTTTATATAAGCTATTGACCTAAAGGACTGGACCAAATAAAGCTGGAAAAAGAGTCATAAAATCAATAGCAAGCAAGCAATGAAATAAAGCTAACTGGATTTTAGAAAGGAACAGAATACAGGATGGCAAAAAAGATGAAGGCAGACATGACATTTTTGGAAATACCTCGAAAGCCTCAAAGGGCTTCATGATAAGCAAGCATAAAAAGAACTAGCATGAGGAAAAAAAAGTTAGTAAGACACTGACAGAAGAAAAAGCATGAGACAAAAATATTCTAAGATAATTCATGGAATATGATAAAAAGAACAAATTAAAAAGTAACGTTCACTGTAGGATGACAGATAGGAAAGACTTTACTGGCAGAAGTTCCAGAAGGTACAGCAGACATAAACAAGACAAAACTTCATGTGGCCGTTTGGCATTTGCAAAGAGAAGATAGAGAGACACTGGATAAACAGACTTAGGACACAACACATAGAGAAGACATTGTTGTTTTATAGATAGGATGAAAGCTCCCAGAACTACAATTATGCATTAACAGCAATCAGCATGCTTCTGTCCTAACCACTTGCTGCTACCTGTATTTCCTAACCTTTTTCCCCGAAGCCAATTGCTAGCCCCTTTGTTTGTGAATAACATCCGCATAGTCCATTTACGACCTTCAGATACTCAGTGAAGCCAAGGACAAGATTTTACATACATACATATATATATATACATATACAGAGAGAGAGAGTGACAATCCTCAGAAAGGAATCTTTGTCTTATGGCATAGTTCAATACTCCTCCTGCAATACACCCCAGCTCAGCACGATCATCATGCAACACCAGAAACTAAGTTTATTTTGCAGGCAACATGCAATGCCACTCAACAACAAGCTTACGAATTTCTGCCTCCACAGTTTGCTGATGGTGTATGGTTTATCAATTTTCTTTTTAAAAAAAAGTCAATTAAATTTTTCCTTTGCCACAGTAACAAGATGGGCAGACAGTTTTGTAACTGGACTAGTGCACTTGAAAGTAGTCTGACAGAATTAAACGTGCCTCATTTTATTCAAAATTTCTAAAATCAGACACTTTGTCTTAAATTTTGCCCCAGTTTAAAAATCATAGTTGGGATTACGTTAACAGTAGTTTACCCTTTTATCTAAATTCAACTTTTTTTTTCCTCCATAATGCACCCACAGATCACCCTCACCTTGTGCACTCCCCAACATCTATTTACGTTGAACCGAAACACATCATATTTGTAAGAACAATTCATGAAGGGATCTTTTATAACAACATCCAAATAGCTTAAAGACAAACCATCTGCATAATACGGATGACGCATCTCAGCATATTTTGGTTTGCAGAATTTCTCTGTAATGGTGTTGGTTTTATAGGAGATAAAGTTTAGGACGCTTCATTCAGATTTCAGCTCTGGTGGCACAGAAGACAAAAGAAACTGGAAAGAAAGCATTTGTAAAGACACACACTCCAAATATGTCACCTCTGTGCCACCATACTTACCATTTTCTGTAAGTCAACCATACTTATTCTGCCAGCTTCCTTTTTCATCTGATCCACACTTTTCTGGGCTAAATTCAGGTAGGCCTGTAAATGATGACGCATCATAGCCAACCGCAAAGCGCACAACAGGATTATAATCCACAACCTCACGGTGTCAAATGTATCTTCTGACATTCTGTGGATTAAAAAAACAAAAAAGGTAATGTTGCTCTCCAAAGGTCACTGTTATGGAATTATTTGTTTGTATCACCGGTAATGAAATCTTGAAACACATTATCAAAAACACTTCACACATAACCTACAGTTAGGAAGCTCATGTGCAAGTAATATCCAATTTTTTCCTCTGCTTCTGTCTACTGCTACTTCTTAGTAGCCTTATTACAGCATTAAATCCAAATTAGTATCCATTTGTAAACAAGAATAGCTCTTAAATGTTTAAATTCTGAGTAATGAAGACAGGTCACTAAAAAACAAGCTCGCTTAGATAATTACAGGTTTTGAGATACACAGTTCTAGACAGCACATATGTACTTCAGTTGCTGTACATACCCTGTTATAGAACAGCCCTCATTTTAAGATAAACTGAGGAACAAAATGGACACACAAAAATATGTGTACTTGCAATGTTTTCTGTAATTAGTGGCCACAGAACCACCTTAGAAGCATATGTTAGACCTAGAAAGCCATGAAAGCGTCAGACAACCGTATCTGTTAAAAGACTATTTGAGCACTACTATTTTGAATTATCTAGTCTAATAGTTACAATGACAGCCATCTATGCCACTGACACAGTATTTATTTCAGACAACACTATTCCTGAAAATTCTCTCCCTTTCTACGTTTTAAAAATTTAAGCTATCAATTCCCTATGCATTTTATCTACACAGAGGTCCTTCATTAGCAAGATGACAAGATATAGGTTCACTAGACAAATCACATAGGTCGGTTCTCATGCCAATGTACCACCCGTGACTGCCTTCAGCAGAACCACTCCTCTCCTACACCAATACGTAGGAACCTACACAAGGTTCCAGAGGGTGGCAGTGAGGTGGTATTCCACCCCTAGGAAGAACAACCCACCATTGCCAAGGAGATGCCAGAGGACAGCAGCTTTTTGGGAACCACCACCTGAACATTCAACACTCTGCAACTAATTCTCCTTCCTCCAAAGTAACAGAAGCTCTTCAGAGCTCAGCTGCAACTCCCACAGTATCTTTGAAATCAGACACTATTAAGTTTTAAGTCTTTCACAGTTCTATGACTTTCACAGGGCACTACTTAGACTTATGGTTTTGTTCTCAATACCCCAGAAAGAATTTTTAAAGGGAATCTTACAAAGGGACGCTCTCTTTGCCCAAAGGTGGGTTCATAATGTAGTCCTTAGCGATTGGTTTTACCCACAGTAGAACCATAAATAAAGGTGCCAAGAAGTTTATATGTAGCAAAGTTCTGAAAGAAGAAAAAAAAAAGGGGGGGGGGAGAGAAGTTATTAAATACAAACAAATACCATATTGTTGAAACTGGGGGTATAGATTCAAAAGGAGAAATTCAAATTTTTAAGTAGTTGGGAGAAAGGTAAATAAGAAAATTACTTCCCTATTTTACAGGTATGACTTACGTTTCAACAAAATAGTAATATTACATAATGTGAAATCCTGCTGGCTTAAAAAAGTGCTCTTAGAATATCTGAAAGCTTGATTTATTCCAAACAATCCAACCAAAGAAGCTACCTGCATAGTGCCACACTATAGTAAAAGACAGTTGTCGAAAATTTCCATATGATGGCCTAACACCAAACTGCACAAGCTATTACAATTTTAATCTAGAGTCAGCATCTCAGATGGATAATTATGGGGTAATATGCTACTAAATTACTATTTTTTTGCTTTAGTAAAAATGTACTCAGATTAATTTCCATTATCTATATAGGTCAGGGGAAACAGTTCTCAGAGATCAGATTTCCCAGTCTAATGAAGATTTTTGCTTAGGAATCTTGACTAAATGAAACTTGGTACTTACATTCAATTAAAGATATTTGGACAAAAAAAAAATAGCCAGCACAGCTATTTCATTTTAAGAGCATTGTACAAAACTGCACCGTTGATGTAAAAGTAGTACTCTTTTCTAATCTTTGAATGCAAAATAAACAGCAGACTTTAAAAAGAGGAGACAATTTCAGGAAAAACTCCAGAAAACTAATATCCTCCTTCATTTCTGAACCCCATATCCCAATCATTTCCCATTACTAAAATGCAATTAAAACAGTTGAAGACTTCAGTGCTGGAGTTCTGGTGGTTTTGCTAGTGTAATTCTTCCTCACTAACAATCAGCTTGTCTATACTTCCATCTCCAACCAGAGTGCTTCTACACTATAGAAAAAAATGAGGTAATCAGAAGTTATTCTGAAGAACACACGACCTTACAGATTTAAAACTATCAAGCCTGATAAAAACATTAAAAAGTTTGCACGTTTCACAAGATGTCATCACACGCACATTTAAATCATTGGTTTCAGATGAAGAAATAAGCCCTGCTAGTTACTCAATGTTGCTAAGGAAGATGACAGCATCAAAGAACAGTCCAAAGTATTTCAATAACTTATGGAAGCATTTTACCTGAGCTTCTACTTATTTAAGACATCCTACTGAGTTAATGGACTGGAGTGTGCAGAAGGGTGGCAAGAATCCCTTGGTGTTTATTTCAGTACAAGGCTGAAAGACTCTAAGCTCTGGAAAGTGAGTGAATGTGTATGAAAATGGTACAAATTAGGAAGACTCCAAAATATATGCAGGGAAGGACACTGCTGCTAAAGGAAAAAAATCAAACGAGCTATCAAAACCAGAAGGGACCAGATTATTTTTATTCTGTTTACCCCCCCAAAAAACTTACTACCTATATACAGAAAAGAATGACATTAATAATTATGAATGTATTAATGAGGTAGCAGTTAATCAACTTTCACTTATTTTGCTTTGGGTTCTTTGTTTGTTTAGTTTGGGGTTTTTTGGTCAGTCTTCCCTGTAAGTGTCTCGTCCTGTAATGGAATGGGAAAGGGACCTTGTCCCCTCTGTGATTTTAGTTCTGTGGTTTTGGTTTGGGGTTTTTTCCCCTTTTTTCCACCCCCATTGATTTTGGGGGAGCTTGCGGGATGCTTTGGGGATTTGAGGGGTTTGTGGGTTTGGGTGGTTTTGGGGTTTTTTTGTTGGGGTTTTGTTTGTTTGGTTGGGGTTTTTTTATGAAATAGACCATGTATTTGACTGCAGAGAAAGGCATTGTTTCCCTGCACCCAAATTAGAAGGCTTTGTATCAGTAACATGTCATCCTCATTTACTGTGCCCGTTTAGTCACTGTCAAACAACTGCAAACAGTCAATAATGATCTACTCATTGATAAAGGGCAAATAAATGGCATTTGCCATCACTAAGGGCAAATACAGGTCTCCTCAGGCTAATTAGAACCTATCACTTGACAATGATTCCTTGTTTATAATTGCATTGCCTAATTACACTGATATCTGACCTGGTTTTAATCCATTTAACATAATTTTTTTATTGTTCCAGTTGAATAGTCCAAGTATTGGCAAACTTTTGCAAACAATTTGCTTGGTGTTGCACTAAGTTACCTTCAACAACCACCTCCAACACCCTCTAGCCATTAAGTTAGAGAAGACTTATTTTTAATAAGCCCATTCTAGTGGATATTAATTACCCTTTTAGTTCACAATTAATGAACTTCTGTTTCTGAGATTTTCATATTTCTGCCTAGGATCTCATGTCCACAGATCAAGGAAGATGTTGGAAAATTAGAGGATGCATACAGAAAAGGCATAAGAAATCTTAAAATATTGAGAACCATAAAAAAGAAAAACTAAACAGTTTATTTAGCTGAAAAGAACAGATTATGAAGTGACTCAGTCACAGTCTACACATAGACAGAAACTTAACAGCAGATACAAGCAGCTTGCAGCTGTACCTGGATGCATTCAACTACAACGAGTGCAAGTATAACACGGACTACTTGGTTATAAACGTATCAAGAGCGAAGGACCCATTTTAAACATAGATTAATTTTTAAGCTGGGCATTTTTCAGGGAAAATAAAAAAAATGCAGTTTGAACATAAATAATTTTTATACCAGAAAATATAATGGTTCTCTTAGTAAGTGACCAGACTAAATGATCACAATGACCTATGCTGCAGAATCCATCATTAACAGGTATTAAACATCAAAGGTCAAGATCTATGAAAGACATTTGGAGTTTCTCCCTCAAGCACAGAACACTGAAGGGAAATAGTTAAGTCAGAGAAAATTTTTTACTACTAAACTCAAGGACAGCTGAAAATGAAAATATTCCTTTAAACTGTTATTAACTTCTGATCCTTATTAAATATTCTGGGTCATCTTTTCTTTGTTATCTTATCCTAAATGTATGAAAGGCGTGATGCCCAACTGGAGCTAGGGGTGGACAAAAAAAAAATAAAAAAGGCTGTGGTTGCACCTCTGCTTCCTGAAAGTTGTCTTAACTTCCAAAGAGATACGATGGGGGAAAGGAAGCAGTAAGCAGAAACATTCATGGTGGAGCTCTTGCAGGAGGAAAGGAAAGCTCCTTTAATTGGGACTCTAATTACAAGGCAAAGAATGTAACAGACTGGCAGAGCAGAAAGAGGCAGGTGGCAAGTCTGCTCAAGATAAGAAAAGCAGGCAGCAACAGAAGTCTTAGTCACTACCTTCTTGTTGGAGTAGTTTGCTTTGTTTATTTTCAGACATTAAAGATTTAAGACTGAGTAGCATATACCTATGTGCATATATTTCTCTTACTGTGTTATTTTTTCTGTTGCTAAATTCAGAGCATCCAGATGCATTTGAGCCAGTCGCAAGCCAGGGAATGTCAAAAAAGCACCAATAAGTGAACACAGAACAGCCAGGAACAATTTGAAGGTTAGTTTAGACACAGGACCCCTAAAAGAAAAGAAAGGAAATAAGCATTTTCTTGGGGAGGAAGTTGGGAGGGTGGGGTATCAGAGACTACTTTCAACTCAACAGTATCTAACATTTAATTAAAAAAAGCAAACAGTTCTATAGTTTTACTCTGTAATACTAGCATTACTACAAATCCAATCAGGAGTTAAAATAAAAAAAACACAATCAGGAGTTAAAATAAAAAAAGTCACCTATTTATTCCTAGAAAAACAGAAAACCTAAAATACTGCCTATAAGATTTTCATTTTGTTAGTAGAGAAGAACAGAAAAAAAAATTTAATATTGTACTTAACAACAAAATATACAACAGAAATCACTAATAGAATGAATTTAATGATTATGCTTTTAAGAAGGGAACAGATGCATCCTAAGTTTATATGGTCAAAGACAAAATGGATATTTAAGTTCAGTTACTTACATTCTACCTTTATCCATTAAAAAGCTCTATCAAACTGTTATTACTGCAGTTTTTCACAGAATTATCTAAAACACACATGTGGCCAATTAACATATCTCTTCCAAGTGATGTATATCATTTGTTTTAATGAAGTATATAAAAAAATTGCATAAAAAAATATCCAGGATCTATTGAATTATGGAATTAACAAAACACTAGATTACACAAAAAATAAAAAAAACACACAAAACAAGTGACATGTCACTAACACAGATTACAGAGGAACAAAAATAAATCCAGTGATCCACATGAGTTTCAGATTCTTTCTTAATCTATGTAAAGTCAACTACCAAGAGACACCATCATCAACTCAATTGCTGCTGTAAACAGGCAAAGCACTGCGAAAAGTTCAAAAATAAACATTTAACAGGAAAATTAATACAGAAGTTAGTAAACTTGCAATAGCTTAGGAAAAGCAGAGTGAAGAAAGGCTAAGAAACACATGGGATTCAGTTAAGGGCTTCCCATGAGTTTATTCATAAATGACACACTAATCTGGTTTGAGGAAAACTTCTGTTCCTCAAAAATGAGGAGACTCCATAGCTTCTGCACAATACTTGAGAACTTCCAAGCAAAAAAATTCAAAGTTGCACTCCCACAGTGATGATACACCCCATAAATGCATTTTAGAGCATGTGTATAGGGAAAGAATTGTAACAGAAATCCATTTTACAATATATGGAGGCTGTCTACAACAGCAATTGTGTATTTACGTGACATCACAAGTTATGTCACATTCATGTGACAGTCTATACAAAACTTGGATGTCCTGTAGCAAACAACTCTTTTTGCGTAATAGGAAAATGCTAATGCAACCTGAAAACAGAACTGAACTGAAGGCCAAAATTTACTCCTAATGTCAAATGTACCACAGGCTCTATCTGTAGCATTTGCACACTCATCCTCCTGCATACCACAGGAATGGCAAAAAATACCTATCACCTGTTTTGAGCAATCCTTGTAAAGCTGAAGGGAATTATTTTGAACTGTATTTTATGAACTACAAGCAAAATGTCAGAGTAGAAACTAGCTCCAAAATAAAATAAGAAAACACAAATGCAACTTAAATTACTCGTGAGTGCTGAAAAGTTACTTTCATTAACCCACCTCTTCACATTATTACAGAGATTATAAGCATGTGCAAGAGCAAAACATGCAAGACAAACGGTCCAAGTGGTTCAGTTACAAATGCACACATAAACCAGACAAATGTATTTCCAGAAACTTACTGGGACTCCAAACCCTGCTTCTCAAGAAACCGCATAGCACTTTCTGAGAAATTCGAGAATCCTGCAGAGACACACATATTATATGTAATTTATGGCAGTACAAATGCAGAAACCCTTTTTCGAAATAAAATGCTAGCTGACAGGCCATTTTTTAAACAAATTTTCTTATGTCTAGCGTAGCTCTTTCATGTGCTAATTAGCATGCCATAATTCAGTAGAACTTGGTTATCACCTTCTCTGATATCAGTACCCTTCAGGAACATGAACAAAATTAACATTATTTTTTACAAATTTAAGGTTTGGGTTGTGTTTTTTTTTCTCTTCAATTCACTATGAAAGACAAAATGGGTTAAATGTAAAATTAGAAGGCATATATAATTGACTAGGCAAAGATTACAGTATTTAAAAGAAAGCAGGGAAAACATACAGAAAATTCTTCAGAATCTGCATCCCAAAGCAACATTTCTTAGAAGTGTATGACATACAGAGTTCATTTTAACACAGATATTCTCAAAAACACCTAGAAGATTGGAAATAAAATTTTTGAGGTCACGCAATCACTACAGCAATCACAAACACTAAAGAAAGGAGTTACCTGATTCCAGTCCAAACTCTAGGTAGTTTTCTGTCACAATGAGAATTGCCATTGCTTTCACGAAGAAGAAAAAACCAAAGGTGACACAGACTGATCTTTCGCCTCCATCCTCTACTTTGAAATAATGGGTAGTCAATGAAAACAGTACCTTACTACACAAGAAGGTCAAGGAAAATTAAGTCTGTAAAATAACTAGATTTAAGTATTATAAAGCTGTATGTTGGTCATCTACACTAGGGCTGTTCTATGATGCACAATGTTTTTTGAAAAATATTTGTTCAGCCAATGTCAGGTTAAAATTACAGAATACTGTAAAGCATAATAATCACTTAATGGGTAGCCAGGAATAAACTACTCTGGAGTACAGTTCTGATCTAGGCTTACTTATAGTTAATTGCAGCAATATTCACTATCCATTTATGAGAATTAAACCATAGTTTAAATGTAAATTATTACATAATCATAAGTTACATCAAACAAAAAATAAGACAATTGTATCTTCAATGCAAAATATTGAGCAAAATGAAAAATACTCCATCAGACTACACAACTCAAGATTTAATTGGTTTCAAACCACTACTTTTGAATGCAATAACTGTGATGGCAGCTAAGTGAATAAACACATTTTTAACCACAGAGGAGCTACGTGTGTTCTTCCTAGATGCACGACTCCAAGGTGCATACAAACAGCAAGAACAAGATGCTCCAACAAGCACTTCTATCAATAATGCAATAAAATTTCTCAACTATGACAATTTCTTCTCGCGGGGAATATAGGCCTGCCTTACAAGAAACTGTGTCAAATGGCATGGGATTCTTTCTTAGATTATCATGTGACTGTTTACTAAACAGAAAAACTGAAAAGATGAAACTTGTATTTTTTCACTTTCACATGCACGTGTTCGAGATTTCTCAGCCATCAGAGACAGTAAAACAACAGCTGTTAGTATAGTCTAGGAAAGAAAAATCAATCCCATGCTCATCTTGGGGGGGGGGGAACAAGCCCAACCTTAAAAATATATCATGCCAGACTACACAGATTTTAAGTCCTTTCATGTATACCCAGTGCCACAAATATGAACTTCTAAGACATCACCTGATCTGTTATCAAAGTGGTTTTAAAACTGAGTGTTCTGTTTTCCAACACACTTCTAAACAGCTCCAAAGTTTAACAGTAGATTAGGATAATTTTTTTATGATATATTGTCAACTCTTATTACTATGAACTGCAGCCCATAATAATTGATTTTTTTTTTTTTCTTTTTTAAATGGCAGGCAATACCCAGTCCATATTTAAATAAAGTACTTGGAGATCACTCCAGACACTACCTGCTTTGAAAAACCAAAGAGAAAAAGGGAAAAGAAAAAGAAGATTTTAAGTATAAACTGTACCCTTTTTTTCCCACTACACAAAGCTCGCACTGCCAGGCAACCTAATCTTTTTTAATTTCTGCATTTGGTTTTGCCCTGGATTGATGACCAAATGAAAGCAGTGATTAGGACTGTATTCAAATACCACTGTAAGAAGTAATTATTGCAGTGGATTTTCCTACAATATATAATTCACAAATCTGTTTCACCTACAGTTGCAATCACTGTAGTATTATTTAAGCTGGCTACACCCAAGATTTGAAAGATGAAGCAAATGAAGTGTTGCCACTAATAAATTTAAGAGTGCGTTGTGACTTTAGTATTTGAAGCTTGTTTTTCCATTAGTTCTATTAACCTCCCCCTCATCCTCAAAACAGGAGTCAAAGGTGTTGGCTTTCATTTCTGATTTTTTTAAGCAGTAGCTGCCTCTCTTTCCTTCCCTCTGCCAAGATTAAACTAGAATTCCTGACTTCACACAAAGAAAATAAAGGCTTTGCAATAACAGCTATATATTAGCCATAATATAGCTACAGTATGATTATAAGGGGCACAAGAGCCAGACACCAACTTTCCTGTCATTACCTAGTAGACTAGAAAAAACACCTTTTGGACTGTGTATCTGTCCACTTATAAGTCCAAGGAAAAACAACTGATCTGGAAAGCTAGTGTTTACTCATTGCAAGGAAAATTCTGCATATCATTTATAATTCAGGTTACTTAGAAAAACAATTCCTGTCCTTATCACAAAGGCAGCACACATTAAGCAGATCCAGAACCATTAACCAAATATAATCAAACATTAGAGTTCACAGGTTTTACACAACACTGCCAGCCATCGCTAACACCAATAAAAGAAAATCCAAAAAACCCACAAGACAGTAAGAATCTCTACTGAAGAACGGGCATTAATACAGAGGAAGTAGTTTTGAATATTCAAGTGCTATATGGACCCTAACTTCGTACTTTATGCGGCTGTCAGCTGTTGAGGAAGCAGAGGAGTTGCAGAAATTCATTTTCTAACTCACCTTTCCATAACCTGTCCTCTTGCAGGCCCTTATTCAAGTCCACTGCTTTACCACCTATCACGTCTTTAAAAGGCAACTTTCCTCCTGAAATTGTACATCTGGATTGGTATGTGGAAAGCAGCTAACTACCATGCAAGCATCCATGTCTGATACCACCTTCTCCAGCAAAAACAAACATAACAGCTTCTTCTTGTTATGGTCTGATATCACCCATTTCCTAAATACTTTGCTTTTATTTCCCTCGATTTCAGAGGGGAGTTCAGCTTTTCACAGAGCTTTGAAAACATACCACCTCAACTACTACAACTGCCTACACATTTTATTTTCTGTAAACTTTGTAGAAGTGTCTTGAGTGTATTTTAAAATTATGAATTCATGTGTGTATCTTTGTAATAAATTAGTATGCACATTAATGTACTGTTTTGTTCAGGAAAAATCAAATTAACCATATTGAAAACAAGTTGCGTGCAGTAAATTGCACGCTCCTCCAGAAGTTACAAATGCATTATATACAGAAGTCTATTTTTGATTGCCAAACTGGGCAAAACCAAATTAGTTTAGAACCACTACATATTACAGATGAGCACTAACTGTATGTTCACATACATGCATTTTTTCCATAAACGGCATGGTATTAATGTTAACAAGCTATTGCTATGAGCACGTACAGCATATACATTACCAACAATGGCACTAGCTTACACAATCCTTTTTCCAAATGCTCCATATTTTTCTATCCTGCCAATCAACAATACAGATTTATATGAATTTATATGAATTGCAGAGTGATGCAAACAATTTGGAACAGAGTGATTTAAGAAAACAGAAAAGGATACACTGCAAAAGCCAAGACAAGCAGACACCACACTACACTAATATTCATTTCTTGTGAGGGCTTCACAATACTGTAATAGGCTTCCGTCACCACATACACAACTGTCGCTGCAACAGTGAAATCCACCAGCCACTGATATTCCGGAAAATAATGCAATGCTGAAAAATACAAGTTTGCAAATGTTAAAGGTTTGATATTTTAAGGCAGTTACTGACATACGTAGAATGGTGTGTGAATTAAGAAATATTTCCAATTAACTGAGGTTTAGGTAGACCCAGATCATCCAAGTAAAGAGCAACAACAGCCAAAAAAAGCCACATTTTTTTGACCCAACAATCTGAACTTCAGTCTTCACTTCTGTAATTCAATACTTGATTACTACTCAAATTTATAAGGCTACAAGATTTTACTATGTTATCATCTCAGCTTTTATATATTAACACCCTAAATTCAAAAAGCAGACTTAATTTAGATGTCAACATCACGACAGAAAATGGTTCTCCAGTGGAGTCTAGCTGCAATTCCAGGTACGAGTCATTTTGACTCTGTTAAACATTAAAAGCTCATTGGCAATCATTTAAAATAATACATATAATCACTTCCTCTTTTTCTTTAAGAGAAACAACATCCAAGATAATGATGGTTTGTTCTTCCTGTTATCGGTGTTATCGCCTGTACAGCAATAAATCATTGTGTAAATTCCACTGTAAAAACTGAGGATCATGCTGTCCTGCGTGCAGGCTGCATGATTCATGAAAAGAGAGTTCCCATAGCTGCTGGGAACTGCAAAGAACGATTTGTGACAATAAAGTGCAGCCTGTCCCTCCCAAACATCTTCCCAACATTCACACAGTTAAAAAGTCACAAAACATTACTGAGCATTTCTCTGTTGCCTACAACCTGACACCAAACATACAAAATTGGCCAAACTCAGTTATTTCAAAGTAAGTATAGGACTTGGAAATACTTACTTGGTTAGATTCAACAGAAGTTTGTCTACATAACTTCTTAAAGACAATTATAGATACTGTATCGGTATCTATAAATTCTCAGGGAGACAGTAAAATGCTATAATTTCCAGCAAATAACACCCATTAAAACTTGTGAACGGTTTGTACCATTGTTTTGTACTAGCTTCAAAAAACTCAGTATTCCTGTTAAAGGTATTTTTGACATTGTCATCAATAATTTAAGCTGTGAAATTTCCTGGATAGGACTTTGCTTCATTTCTTCCTATATTTATGCATAGAACACATGCATATAAAAATATAGATACAAGAAAATACGTACCACATATACATACACAGCCATATATGGGTTTTCTGTAACAGAATGACTGGTTACGGTTAAGGAATCAAAAATTACCATTTAAAAAAATAGCAACTTCCAAAATACTTTATGCTGCTTATTTCAGTACTGTCACTCCCCATTTCTAAGTGTTTTACTTAAATGTTTCAGATGTCTGGTTGAAAGGTCTAGGTTTCAATGCTACAGCATATTTCCTATTTTAGATGAGCAGAAAGTATATGTTTCGATATCTGCCAATCGTCATCTTCTTGCACAAAGCTATGATCTCTATTTCAAATAGACTATGATGTGATCCTCTGGGTGTTGTTTTATATTGCTACGGATGCCTGATACAACAATAGATGTTCCTTACACTGGAATTCACCTACTCATCTTTTTCCATAACACTGCTATTAAGATGTCAACCATAGAGCAACAAAGGAGACTTGACCCTAATTCTTGCTTTCTCATTTAACTTTATTACCAGTTGTACTTCTATTCATTCATTGTCTATAAAAAAAGACATTCCGGCATTCATTGTAAATAAATACTTGACAGAAAGAATCAGGATATAATTGAAATAATATATTACTCTCTGAATCCACTTATTCTTACCGATAGTGTCCCTTTCAGTCACCGACTTTGTTTCCAGATGAAGATCAATGTCTTTTGGAATGGTTAGGGGTTTGTTTTCAATATGACCATTATATTTTCTGTAAAAATAAATAAATAGATAATACACAGAGATATGACAAAATGAACTTTTTCAAGATGTAACAGCATTTCAAATTTAAGAGAAGTGCAGACCACTTTTTGCCAAATGCAAATATTTTTATCTATCTAGCTAAAAACATTAATTCAAGTCAAATCTTGAGACACAACCAGGTATATCAATGATTCCTAGTTTTAACTTGCAAGGCTCTGACATACTACTGTGGTATGTGGTAAACAGCTTCCATACGCTGCATCCTGAGCATGTATTAGGGCAAGATCCAGTGGCCAGTATTTACTTCAGCCCACTGATTTTCTCTGTTCAGGGAGCTACAGAATGTTCTCCTAAGTTCCCACAGTGCAGAATATATCCATGCTGCCATACAGATACCCTGAAGAAAATAAAACCTAAATTGAGACTTTTTAACTGAGGTCTAGACCTGGATGCTGAAAGACAGGAGTGTTAAAATCTTTGGATTGAAAGTAAGTAAAAAAGACAGACAGACTTGGCAGTGTTAATTTATTGAATGTTCACTGGAAATAACAACAAGCAGTAATCTACCTCAGAAGACTGCTGACAAGGAAAAAAATAAAAACCAAGTTTTCCAAAAAAAGTATTAGGTCTTTTTGTCACAACAGGGTGCTTAGCAAGTATGTCACACGAGCTGGACTAACTTAGATGCCTGAAAGATCCATCCTACTAGCCATCAAGCAAAGAAAATTCTAAGATAATTTTCTAATCTAAAAGGGTACATGTAGAAATACAGTAGACTTGTTTCAATTTGTACTGTGACCACTTGCTTATACAAACGGAAGGAGTAAGGCAACCAAAGGTTCATCTGCACACTGCTAAACCCTTCTGGCTTCCAGCGTTATGCAACTTAGGGATAATGTGAACCAGGGACTGCACTTTCTGAAACCATGATTTTTCAAACTTTGCATGAATTTGCCCAATCCCATTCTGAACCAGTCTGAAATCTGTTGAGCTGCGTAGTGTATTGCGGCACCAAGTTCCACAATGTGTGTTCCAAACTGAGAAGTCCTTAAATCTACTCTACTAATGTCCTTCAGTGACTCCTTGCGTAACGTAGTAGTAAGTTTCCTACTCCCTATCCACCCTCTGCACACTGGACACGTATCTGTTGCAAAACCCTCCCTCAGCCAGTTCCCCACACTAGTAAGCCTTACGCTTCCTCTTCTTCTGTGGAAGCCTTTCTTCCAGTCAGCATCGCTCCCCTTTTCCAGTTCTACTCAATCATCTTGGAAATATGGTATAAACAACAGTATGTCTTATATCTACAATGTGAAGTCAGACTACGTTTTACAAATTGTTGGTTAAAATTAACACATATTTAAGGAATCATTTTTCACAGCACAGATACATGTAAAAACCATAAAAGATGACGTATTTAGAGTAAAAGGTGCATTTTCATCTGGAGCTCCAAAACAATACCAACACTGTGACCCTTCACTTTCCTGAAAATAAGCCATACTACTAGACTTTAAATTCAAGAAAACAGGATGCTCTTAAAAGAACCTGAACAATGTCAATTTACATGAAATTGGGCTGAGCGATTACCATTACTAACTAGGGTAAAACTTACCTCACCACCATTAAAAAACAACACATTACAGCAGATCACAAAATGTTAGGTTACCAAAAAAAAAAAAAAACCCAAACAAAACCACCCCAAAACTTAAAACCCCTAATAGGCTAGAAGGAAACAGTCAGCTCAGATTTTAGAACAGCACTTCTCAAATTAGGAAAGGAGATGCGGATTTTCCATAGAAAGAGAAGTTATTTGGACATACACATGAAAAAGAAATTCAATCAATCACGAACTTAAGGAATTATGCCCTGCCAGCTAACGTGCAAGATAAGAATACAAACAGAAAATACTTTTTTTTCATGTAATTTCATGTATTAATTCTTAGTATCATTCGAAGGACAAGAATCTTAATGAACAAACTGAAAACTGAGGATAGGAATCTAAAGCATTACTGAAAAAATGTAGGTGCTCAAGTTTAAACAAGAAGTCCCAAACACTGCCCACCCACCTGACTATCCACAGGCTTCTGCGTGCTTCCCTGTCCCCCGTTGTACTCATGATGTTTTGCTATGACCTGCACCTGGGAGTACCATCATCTTGAGTGAGATGAGCATTTTGATAACTGAAGCTATTTCAGCTCAACAAAATTTGGTGTGCCTACACTTTAATTATCCCAGGGGACCCATAATCCAAGGGACACAGAACGTACCCAGGATCATTGACAGCTTTAATTCAAAGTACTTCATAACAGCTATGGACCTTTTCATTAGCCTAGCAATTTAATGCAACACAAATGATTCTGAATAGAAAATCTGCCTAAAATTCATGTGTTATTATAACCTATAGCATAATATGCATTGAATTAAATGGACTACAAGTTCACACTACAGCTGTTTCTTAGGCTCATTTTCAAGCAAGTTCCCTGGATCTCCTTTTGTCATTTCTCTTTTAATTAGTTCAAATTGGAAAGTTATTTAAGTAAGGAGCAGGTACTACATTTTGCGAGACTGAGCTTCACCAAGCAAACTCGTCACATTGAAGACATGGAGGAAAAAAATCAAATAGATGCATCCTTATTCTCCTACAGCATCTGCTTCACATCTCCTTGGCTCAAAGGAGCACTGCATTCTGTTTTGTGCAACCTAAAACAGTACATCCAAAGCAACTCAATAGGAACAATTTCTCCTTTAAACTATGTTTTTCCTCCAGCAACAGCTGCTTCTTTAGAGGATGCAGAGGTGTATTTACTGACTAAAAAGTAAGGGTATTATTCCTTCTATTGTTACAACAGCAAAGCAAAGAAATCATCATTTAAGTCTCCACATTACCATCCTGGTTTCTTTAAAGTTTCATATCCCCCTGCGATTAACACTTACCCTAGTACAAACAACTACTACAATTGTAATCACTTGGTTACATGCTAATATAGCAAGATAATTATATCAATCTTACAATAACTAAATGACATCAACAAAATTTGACTGTGCAGGCAAACATAGCATCACATTTGAAACATTAAGCATAGAAGTTTAGTAACTGAAAAAGGACTTGATACATATATAGATGATTTGCAATACAGGTTCGTACTAAATTTCACAGTAAATTTTCCAAAGGTTACAAAATTTAAGCATGTGTGTCAGCACACATTAACATGCCATGCTTCCATCTGAGAGCATGTAATTGCTCTGATGAAAGTGAGAACACACATGTTTTTGATGGCAAAAGACCAGCAAGACTGAGGAAAGGCAATACGAGCCATGTACAATTATTATTTGGCAATGCGATTGTGTTTTTCTGTTTAAGGCTTCTATGGGTGCACTTACAGTTACGCAATTAATGTTGAATAAAAATATGAGTAAGTACTACTGATGAAACAGTTGTAATGCTATTCATAATTATTTTGCCTCGATTTTTTACAGAAAACTGTTAGGTAAAATGAGTTTCTAAATTTAAAAGAATGTTGCAACGAACATGTAAAATTAAAGTTATTTAATATCAAAGGAACTTAATTCTTTACACCAAGGCCTGGCAAATAAGGTTTCTAACCATGTAGTTTAAGAACCATGAAACAGAAAACAAACAAAACAAAAAAATCATGTTACAATGAAAGGATTATATGTGCAGGTTTTGGATTTTAAGAGAGATCATACTGGAATAAAGGAAAAACGACTTTATGGTGTCACCATAAAGAAAGCCAGAGGGCTTTGTTTGTTTCAATCACAGCCAATTCAGAAATCTTTCATCAACACTGCAGCTCCACCACCTCAAGACGTCCTGGTTCTTGCCACAGATGTACTTCCGGAAGGCTGTTCCAGAACTTCATGCCTGAACATCAGGAATCTGTTTCCCAACCCTGTCAGTCATCTTCTCGGTAGGTTAAACAAGCCAAGCTCTTTTAGCCTCCTCCTGCAAAACAGACTGTCTGTTTCCTGCATGATCCTAGCAGCCCTCTGTTCACGTGCTAACTCATTTTCCTTGAACATGAACGATCAGAACTGCACACAGTAATCCAGATAGAGTTCTTCACTGGTGCCTTGTCCAAGAGGATTAATATTTCCCTATCTCTTTTACTCGCAATACCTCACCTAATACATCCCAGGAGCACATTTACCTTTTTCACAGCTGTGTAAGAGAGGTGGCTCATAGTAATCCTATGTTCAACTAAAATACTCCAATCTTTCTTCTTTTACTTCAAGATGAAGAGCTTCAATGCTACAGAAGATTTGCTTCCCTCAGTTTTTCTCCAAATGAATATATTCACTAAAAAAACCTCCTTGTCACCAAATCAGCAATTGCACAGACCAATGTTCTGTACTAGAAATCACACAGTCCTGCACAGTTTGGGCATATTCAACTCTGCTGAACTGAAAGAACACAGTTTGGTACAGAGTCGTGACAATTAACACAAGTAGGTCAGTCATATGCAACTAGCAGATTTTAACTCGCACTAAACCAAAAACTGGCTGGCAAAGTTATTATACGGATCATGCTAAAAAAAAAAAAAGACTAAAACAAGAAAAAAAAAATCTTAAAACAAGTATTTACCTATCTTTTTTGCTCTTCCCTCTCTGTTTTCCTGCAAGAATCCGTAGTTCTTCTTCAGTAGGATGCTGATACCACCGTAAACTAAAGAAAAAGAAAATCTCAATTAGAACAGTATTGGTATTAGCAACTTAGTGTTGTGTTAAAAAAAAAAAAAAGCATCTACATGCCTATTAAAACACTGGTCATTTGCCACACCTAAGCAAAGTACTTGCTCACACTTCAGAAGGGAGAGCCACCCTTCAGGAAGACCTGCATAGGCCGGAAGAGTGGGCTAACAAGAACCTTATGAAGTTCAACAAGGGCAGTGTAAGCTCTTGCACCTGGGAAAACACAATCCAGGAGCACAGCACAGGCTGGGATCTACCCAGCTGGGGAGCAGCTCTGTGGAAAGGGACCTGGGGTCCTGGTGGATAACGAGCTCAAGATGAGTGAACAGTGCGCTGCTGCGGCAAAGTGAGCCAACAGGGTGCTGGGCTGCATCAACAAGGGCACCACCAGCAGAGATAACGAAGTCGTTATCCCGCTCTACTCAGCGCCTGTCAGGCCACACCTGGAATACCATGTCCAGTTGTGGTCCCCACTGTGCAAAAAGATGCGGACAGGGTGGAGAAGATCCAGAGGAGGGTGATAAAGATGATCAAAGGACTAGGAAGGCTGCTGCGTGAGGAAAGACTGAGATAACTGGGTTTGTTCCGCCTTCAGAAAAGAAGGCTTAGGGGAGACCTAACCTAATCAAGGAGGTTATAGCCAGGTGGGGTCAATCTCTTCTCCCCAGTAACAAGCGACAGGACAAGAAGTGGCCTCAAGTTGTGCCAGGGGAGGTTTAGGTTGAGTATTAGGAAAAACTTCTTTACCAAAAGGGTTATCAAACATTGGAACAGGCTGCCCAGGGAGGTGGTGGAATCACCGTCCCTGGAGGTATTTAAAAGACGGGTAGACATGGTGCTGAGGGACATGGGTTAGGGGTGGTTTTGGCACAGGTTTATGGTTGGACTCGATGATTTGGAAGGTCTCTTCCAACCCATGTGGTTCTATGATTCTATGACTTTATCACCACGTTCCAGTATTCAAAGGGTGGCTACAAAGAAGATGGAGATTCCCTTTTTACAAGGGGGCACATGCAAGAGGTGAGGGGAAATGGGTACAGGTTAATCCTGGGGAGATTCCGATTGGACACTAGAGGAAAATTTTTTACAATGGGAACAACCAGCCATTGCGATAATCTCTCCCCGGAGAAGCGGCGGATTCCCCAAAACTGGACACTTAAGATTCCGCTGGATAGGGTGCTGGGCCATCTTGTCCAGACTGTGCTTTTACAAGAAAGGTTGGACCAGATGATCCTTGAGGTCCCTTCCAACCTGGTATTTTATGAAAATACCAACACTGCCTGAACTGAATAACCACAGCCAAACTTCAGTTCTCTTCAGCATATGAGATGCTTATTCGTAATCAGAAAGCTTTGCCACTTTGTCATTCAAGTGAAAGCCCTTCAGTTCTCAAAATATCAAATTTTGAAGTTACCATCAAATACAGCAAACGAGGTTGTACTGATACTGGAAAAAGTTCACTAGAATAATTATGCCACTGCAATTACCCCAGAACTATACTCTAAATTACTTTATAAAGTATTATCATACATCTCAAAAAACCAGTAATTTTTCCAGAATCTAGAACAGCTATTATCAAATAACCACTACCAGTCTTTTTTCTTAGGCAGAGCAGATCAGAACATCAACATTCCTTTACTAAACACCTCCTCAGTGATATCTTCAACCCCTACTATAAAAAGTGCTATTAAAAAAAAACCCAGTAATTTATAGGTAGCTGAGCTGCAAGTTTTACCACTTTCACAAGTCAAGACACCATCCATTGCTCATTTATTTAAAAGGCAAGTAGTGGCATGGAAATTCTGAAGAGGAAAACCAGAGATGGTTAAGTCTCCGAGATGGTACATTCTACCTTCATCTCTAAGTATGTCAAGAACCTTGGTAGCTGAAACAAGGCTTTTCCCACATTCAACAAGGGATGGTTGCTGTCCGGATGCAGGAAAGATGTCACTCCAATCTCCATTCTGAAATACGGAGGCAAAGGAGCCCAAGTATTAATGGGAAAACGCTTGGGAAATTTATCTGCATTCATGTGGAAGTACTTTTCTGGAATAGGAGGCCACTAATCGGTGACACCTGCCTACACAGACTAACAGTCAGAGATGATAACAGAATCCACAACCATCACTACTTCTCACATTAATAAAACCTCATCAAGTAGGACCACAGAAATCTACATTGGTGATTAGAGATTAAGTTACATACAATTTCAAAAAGATAGAAAGACAAATTTGGAAAATAAATATCAAATCCAAATAACCTTAAGCTACCTGATAACACTCAATTCCCAGCTCTGTTTTGGAAAGGCTTCCTGTCCCAAGTGGAAGTCTGATCCACCTGTTTATATTTGCAGAATATGGCCTTTCATGTAAATATAAAAAAATCTGTCATTCTCCATGGACCATATGCCTGCCTGGCAGATCTTAAACAGGAGACATAGCCTCTCTATCCTGATACTGTTCTTGACACTACACTAAACCTGACTGAAGACAGGGAAGTGGAAATGAAGAAAAATAGTGCAACAAAAACACAACGCATTTCAGGAAGAGCTCCCAATTTTGGCAGTTTAATTGCTGTTACAATGAAGTATTAAACAGGCAGTTGCACAAAGCTCACAGACCTCATCTTAAAAATAACTTAAAAACTGGTGCAATAGGTAAGTAAGAGTTCAAGCCAGCAATATTACAAAAAATATAATCTGGTTAACAGGGGGTTCCACGAGCCTGTGTCAGTAGGTACAGCTGTGCTAAACCAGCTGATGCTGGGATTTCTTCAAGAGAAAAGACCTTCAGTACCAGGCAGTAACACATAACAGAGATACAAACCATCACATGCTGCAAACTTCCCTTGAAGGAATTCACTGCCAATTCAAAAACTGAAAATGGTTAACACCTACAGACTTTGCACGAACCAGGAGTTTTCAGGGCGAGAAGAGGGGCTGAATTTTGTTTGTAGGGTTTTTCCTGAGGCATCAGTAAAAGTGAAAGCTATTTCATTAATTATTATCATGTGTGGTCTCCGATGAAAAATTTGCTGTTTGCAAACTTCGCTGCAAAAAAGACTTTGTTAACACTGACAATCCCACAGAAGTCAGAGCAACTACCTTTGCATCCAGGACACCAAACTACATTGGAGATACTACCTTCTTCCTATCTTTCACATGACCTAGAGGAAGTAAGGGAAAGCAGAAAAAGAGTCTTCCGCTTTGTCATTCACCCTCTCTCAGATCAGAACTTGGCATGCTGGAAGTACCGCAAGAAGTTCCGTAATAATAAAAATCACCCATGTTGGAAAGCTGATCTTTCAAAATCTTTCCAGCGCAGACAGAGTAGTACCTAATACAGAAGAACGGATAAATTCTTGTTCTGTTTAACATACTAACACAAATTAAACACTTAAGCCACAATTTGCTCTTAATTACACTACAGAATTATGTTGCAAGTGATTCCTAATTAGAACTAATACGATATAAGAGTTTGTGGGTTTTTTTAGTTAGTAAACCCTACACACCCTGCATTTACAATGTCAAAACCAGGAATCTAAACAAACATTTTCATAAAGGTAGAGCTAAAAAAAAGCAGTTAGTATCTGCTTTAGCTGATACATGTTCAAAGGTGAGATCCCACAACCAGGGGGACTCTCTAGCTTTGACATATCCAAGTTCGTCTAAATAGCAACAACAGCAGAGACATGCCCCAATTAATTTGAATGAAAGTCATTAACGAATGCACTACAAAACATCCATTTTCTCCTGTCTTCCTGAAGTGTCCTGAAAACAGAATGTAGCCGAGCAACTTAAAAGCTACATTTTGGTAGAGAATGTTTTATTACTTAAAAATGCAAAGGGCTATGCAGATACTTAGGCTATCAATCCACAACCCTTTGGAATAAAGGCACTTAAGCCAAGTAGCTTTAAAACCAGTTTTGGGAACCAAACACTAGTTGAAGTACATTGACAAAGGAAAGGAGAAGCAGGTGGTAACTTTTCCTAGGAAAGCTGGACTACCCAAGAGTGTGTTTGCCTGCGTCTGTACAGGCAAAGAGTCTGTTGGCAAAGAGACAGCACTAAGGAAAACAGGTTAACATAGAAGACAGCTTATCAGCTAAACTAAGGAGAGAATTGTTTTTCTCTCTTCCATTAAAATTGAGATTCTTGTTGCTGTGAAGCTTCTTCTGACTTGTTTTTATTTCTGGAACACAGCATTATTTCTGGCTTTTTACGTAATTCTTGTATTTAGGAGGTTATTCAGAATGACTGAAATTACAATGCCCTAAAATAGTTACCAGATAAATAGAAGAATAGTGAAAAACAACAATGAGATTCTCAAGGGCACTAACATGAAAGGCTCCCATTGACTTCAGTGGGAGCAGAATTCCACAAGCACAAGTGCAGAAATCCTGCTTTATGTACTTATCAATCTGCAGGTACGCAAAGAAAACAGAAGAAAAGAATTATGAAAAACATTTGAACAGCAAGCCTCTCCTTGTCACTGGCACGAGGCGTACCTTAGAACAAGGATACACAAAGTCAAAGATTCACAGGAAGCAAGAACATGAGCATAATATTGAGCCATCCTTTAACAAGAGCAACTAAGTATTTACATTTTGAAATAAAAGATTAAATAAAACTTTTAAATAGAACATAAAAAATAGAAAATGTCATTTGAATAACTGCTCATAAAAAACACCTTAAAAACAAATGGTATGCAATTTCATATTAATTAATTTAATATTCTATTTAGAGCACAAAATAGGTGATCAATACTGTGCAGATGTGGTCAACAATGAAACCTCACACAACAACCAAGAGTATGATTCCTGTTCATATTATTCACCTGACAATTACTTTTCCATTACACCTAACCAGTGATAACTAACACACATCCAAACAGCATTTAGAGTAATTTTTCATTAGCAACTCTTTGGGTAATGAAATGGAGAAAATTAAAAAGAAAAAAGTTGGTAATTCTGAGATGCAGAGGAAAAAAGGCAGTGGAAAATTATATGAGACTGGTCAAGACTCCTATGGAGCACACTATTATTCAAGGACACTCCTTCAGAAATCAGAGAGTAGAGATTTGGTATTCTCAAAATTTTAACAATTACAAAAGACAGCAAACTACCTTCTAATCATACAAAGTGTTTTTCTTCCGAAATGAAAAAACACAGTGTCTATGATTCATTTAATATTTAAGATACTGATTTATATTCAAAACAGCTGCTGGCTTTTGTTGTTATTACGGATACAGCCACACAGGGAATGCTCCCCTTGCAACTCATTATGTCTGTTTGATCTATTGTTACAAGGAAGTAGTATGCTGAAATTTATACTAATCCTATCCTATGAAGTACTAAAAAAATAGAATTTTTAATAAATACCTAAGCACTCTTTAGATGCAAGGCTAATCAGCAGAGGGATTATCAAGAACACTGAGACAGTGCAGAGAAAAAAATCCTTCCATTTTTTAGTGTCCTGTATTCAGCTTAGCTTTTAATATTAAAGTATATAGCGTTTACCTTTAACAATATAAGAGCTGGATGACAGCTAACTTCATGACCAATACAATTAATAGCAACAACCAAGTCTGTTCTTTCACAGCAGCTCTGGTTTTATACCTTGAGCCTGTAAGTCAGTTGTCACAATACTATGGTAATAAATTTAAGAAGCGCAGATTAATTATTTTTCATGAAAACGACCAAGATTAGTATGTTTTACTGTTACTACCCTAATGCATAATAGCATTACCATAGTCATATGCAGTACAGCAACTGTTTTTTATCTCACCTGCCACTGCAGAGAAGCCAACGAGCAAGCGAATAGTGAGGTATGATCTTCTGTATGACACTAGCCATTACCATGGTAACCACCAACTGTACACCTATCACACCCTGTAGAGAAATAAGTTAAAACAAGTCAGTATGTGTTTCAGAAAAGTGATGAAGTACCTTTGAAAAAAAAAAAAACTAAAAAAAAATTAAAAACACCTTGTACAGTAGGGATAACATTTTTTGGTTCTCTTCAAACTAGAGGGGGGGAAAAAACCCCCAAACATACCATATCAGTTTTCAAGAAATCCCCTGGAACTTGCTATAATTAGTTACACATTTCATTGAAGGGAAAAGGCATTGGTAGGTATGTCCCATTTCAGAGACTACAAGGCCACACGTGGACGTAGCATTTCACAAGACGTTATGCCTCAAAATTACACCACTGATTACAATCTCGGCTTTTGTGGTCTCTTTAGTTTTGACACAATTTAACAGCTGACACCACACAAACCCACAGGAATTAACAATAGTTTACAACATCCGTGTCATGAAACTTCAGCCTTTGATTAGCGCAGAGGATTTGCTCCTTGCTGAACTCCAAGTGCAGGTGGGAAAGGGAGGGGAGGGCGCACAGGAATTGGCACAGCTTCCCTTACACATCCAACTGTTGATCGGGATCTGGCACTTCAGCAGAGCTAGCAGTAATCTCATTGCCAGTCACCCAGCAAGCTGTAATTCTGACTGCTGGTTGTTGTTGTGTTTGTTTGGGTTTTTTTTAAATAAAGCACCTTCAAACTTCCAAAGCTAAATAACAATCAGCAAAATTTTGCATTGTACTCTTATCCTGCACATGAAATTCTATCAACTAATATTAACACCACATTAAAAACCAGCACGAAGCTCGTACACCATATTTCCTCTTTGCACGTAAGATCTTCATGCTGAAAACATCACAAGCAATAGTAAAAAGTATCTAACACAGATATGCAAGGGAAATTTATAAAACCATGCAAGTGAAAAGACACTAAGAATCAAACAAATAAGCTACTCTCACTCTTTTACGCTGTTTTTCAGAATACTTTCTCATGGAATGGAGTATAGGCACTTTTTCAATCAGCATACAAAATGTCACATTTCAGCTGTGGCACTTTCATTCTTTGACATCAACTTTTGGTTATGGCTAGTTACTAACATTATTTTCAAGAGAAAGTATTTCCTTCTATAGTTGCAGAAGTTAGGAATTACACTTCACCAGCTTTGTAGTGAAGCAGTGTGCTATAGAAGGTCAGAAGGCAAAAGTATTTCTACAAATGGAAGCAGTAAGCAATTAACCATTGACAAATAAAATACAGATTAGCTCATACACTTGATAAACATTTTCTCCAAAATTCCCCACAGGAAGAGGTAGAGTTCATCCCTCAAGAACACATCGCTAGCAGCACAGTAGGCAGTATTGCCATTGTTCAAACACATCCTCTCCTGCCTAGCATACCCGTTTTCTTGGAGGAAATTTAACCATCTATTTTTACCAGAAGTTTCTCTCAATGTAACATTGATCTGGGGAAGGAAAGAACAATTCATACAGAATGATGAAACAGCTGAGATTGCAAGGGACCTCTGGAGATTATCTAGTCCACCCTCCTCTGCTAAGAACAGGGTTAACTACAGCAGGTTGCTCAGGGCCATGTGTTCAGTCAGGTGTTGAATGTCTCCAAGGATGGAGAGGCCACGTCCTCTCTGGGCAACCTATGCCCGTGTTTGACCATCCACACCTTAGGTTTTTTTATTTTCTTACATTTAAATTAAATGTGTTTGAACAATGGCAGTCAAAGTTTTGTACCATCTGCAAACTTGGCATGTGTGCACTCTCTTCCATCTTCCAGGTCATTAATGAAGATGCTAAAATAGCACTAACACCAGTATCAACTCCTGGGGCACGTGACTAGTGACCAGCCTCCAGCTGGACTTTGTGCCACTAATCACAACATTTTGAGTTCAGCACCTCAGCCAGTTTTTAGTTCACCTCACTGTTCACTTACCTAGCCCATACTTCATCAGTTTGTCTACAAGGATGTTACAGCAGATGGTGCTGAAAGCCTTGCTAAAGTGAATATAAACAATATCCACTTTTCCCCTTGTCCACCAAGCTAGTCATTTCATTGTAGAATGCTATCAAGTTGGTCAAGCATGACTTTCCCTTCAAAAATCCAAGCCGACTACTCCCCAACCCACCTTGTCTTTAATATGTTTGGATTTAGTTTCCAGGGTTATTTGCTTTATTACCTCCTCAGGGATCAAGAGGAGGATGATCAGCCTGTGGTTTCCATATTATCACTTCCTGAAGACAGAAGTAACACTTGACTTCTGAAAGCCTGCCTCGATTGCCATGGCCTTTCAAAGACAGAGTGAGGGTGGCCAGAGAGCGACCACGCAACAACATTGGCCACTACCTCAGCACTGGTGAGTGCAACCCATCAGGACCCACAGACTTGTTTACTACAACTTGTTTAAATGCTTCCTAACACAATAGTCTTCCACAGAGGGTAAGCCTTCGTTGCTCCAGTCTCTCTTACCAGTCTCAGGAGCCTAGCATTTCTGAAGACAAACTTTACCAGTAGACCAAGGCAAAGGCAGCATTAGTATCTCAGTCTTTCCCATGTCCTTTGCCATCAAGTCTCCTGCCCCAGTCAGCAGCAGGCCCATGTTTTCTGTCATACTACATTTGCTGTTGATATACTTACAAAGTCTTGTTGCCACTTACGTTCTGTATCAAACTCAATTCCAGGTAGGCTTTGGCTTTCCTAACTCCCCCCCTGCATGCTCAATTTCTCTATACTCCTCCTGGGTGACCTCACCCTGCTTTCACCTCTTGCACACTTCTTTTCTGTGTTTGAACTTAGTCATGAGGTCCACATTCATCCACGTACATCAGAATGGATTGCTCCTGAGCTTGAAGAAAGTGACCCTTGAAAGTCATACAGCTTTCCCAAACCCCTCTCCTCTCCAAGACTATATCCCATAGGACTCTTCCAAGCTGAGGTCTGATCAGGCCAGAGTCTTTTCTACTGAAGTCTAGGATTGTGAACCTGCTACTTGCCTCATTTGCTTCTCTCAGGATCCTGAACTCCACCATCTGACAGCCACTGCAGCAAAGGCTGTGCGACCTTCGTATCACCGACCAGTTCTTCTGTGTTTGTAAATCTGAGGTCCAGCAGAGCACCTCTCCTCAATGACCTGTGTTAGGAAACTGCCACCAAAGCACAAAAGAAAATCTCCTGGATTGCTTGTGCACTGCTGCATTGCCTCTTCAGAAGGCACGGAGGTAGCTGATGTATCCAATAGGACCAGTGCCTGCAAACCTGAGGATTCTTCCCATTGTCTGAAGAAGCCTTATCTTCCACTTCATACTTAAGGCTATCTACAGCAGACACCTACAACAACATCACTCACATTGCTCTGCCCTCTGGTCCGTACCCATAAGCTCTCATGTGGTTCATTTTTCATCCTATGTCAGGCCTCCATGCATCCCCGCTGCTCTCTCACTTAAGAGCAAGTTCCCCTCCTCCCTATCCCAGCCAGTCCTTCTAAAGGGCCTGCATCCATCCATGGCAGCACTCCAATCGTATGAGCTATCACATCGTTGTTATCCCAACGAAATCATAGCTCTGCAACCCCATAGAGCCCCCTACTTGCCCATTTTCTCCCCGTGTTGCATGCATGAGTGTATAAGCAGTTCAGATACGCACCCAAGTGTGCCAGTTTCCCAGAAGAGGTATAAAAGCTTCTCCCCCATAACGGCGACCTCATTATCTGTGTACAGGTACTTCCTTGTTTGTGTCCTCTTCAGTTGTTTTCAAGGAGTTCTCTCCACATCACTGCATCCTTATCCTTCAGTTACCAGCCCAGCCCATCACCTTTTCCTCTCAGTTCCTGAGTCATCACCTCCTTCCTCTCTCAGTCCTAGTTTAAAGCTCTCCGTACAGTTTGGCCAGCCTGTTGGCAAAGACTGTTTTGCCCCACTTGGTCAGGTGCATGCTGTCCCCTCCTAGCAGTCCTCAGACCTCAGAGAGGGTCCTATGGTCATCCAAGCCAAGTCCCTGCTGTCCACACCTACTATGCAAATAGCTGTTAACCTACAGGATGCACCACTCTTCATCAACATTCCCCCTCCTCATTAGCAGTATCTTCCTTGGTCTTAAACATTGCACTAAGGAAAGTTCTTCTCTTTTCTCTGTTCAACACTTTTTTTTTTAGTTAAATAAATCAGAAATTGTGCCAATACTGCTTTTATGAAAAATTATAGACAGATGCAACGTCATAGGTGGTGTCCAGTATCATCCTTAATAAAACATGATTGAGGGAGATTAGGATTGCATAAATCACCTTTCAGCATCTGTAAATACTTTCAATATGCTACCATGCATCTCATTAAAAAGTGTCAAGTATCATTTACAATTACCTGTTACTTTTTTATAACTTGAAATAACACATTCAGGGTTTCTTTTCCAGCTACCATTCTTTAGTACTCAAGCCTCTTTGCTAACTCCACCCTCCCTTCCTTGAAATTTCTACTTCTCCTTTACATTAGTGCCATCAAAAAAGACGACCTCGCATTTGCTTATGCTCCACATCACCAAGACTAGGGATGAAGATGAGGATTGAAAGCTGTATGTATTACTTTAAACACTCTACTTTATTAGGAATTCTTCGCATGTTGGAGTCCCGTGCCTTAGATTACTCCAACCAGTTCCCTAGCTAAGGGTAAATGTACATAAAGTGAAAGGAAGTGTTATTAAAACAAGCTGACTGCATAACAGATTTGATATATTTACATTTAACTAAATTGCTCAGGAGGTATATACTCTGTTTACAAAACAAACCACACCTTTTAAAATCAAATGCTTACTCTGACCACCTCACGATAAGCCACTTCCACCCACTGTCCCTCCATCTAGCCTCCCTACTGAGCCACAATCTCAGAGTTCACTATCTCAGTGTAAAGTTACATCAATATTTCCCAAGAATAATGTTTTTGTTAGGAGGCCTGCATAATCAGGTGCCAGTGTGTCTCTTCAGTTACTCCCAGGGATTTTTGTTTGTAAGGGAAAGAAAATGCCTTTTGAACTCAAGACAACAGGAGGGAAAATCAGGCAAATCAAGGCAGTTTGTTTTGGAGGTTTTTTTATATAGGGTAGCAGGTCCACTAGCTGAGCTGAAATACTTACAACTCAACAGACTATTTAAAAATGCACCTACAGAAACCCATTTCCTTACCCAAGTGAAGGATGCAAGCTGTAACTGAACCCATTAGGATCATTTCGTCTTAAGCCACTGAATGTCTCCCTGCATTGTCCCCACCCACTTTCAGCAAAAATTCACTGTACTCACTCCCATAAAGGTTACTGCTATATTTCTTAAAAATAGAAGTACCTACAAATATATTTCAGCTTACAACTGAAAAGAACCTTACACATTTCAAGCAATTAAATTTTTTTTAAAAAAATCAATAATGATATCCCAAACCTTAATTTTAAATCTGACTCTGTGGCGGAAATATCCTTCTGGTATTTTTCTACATTTCAAGCAATGAAAAAAATGGATATGCCCACTCACTTGATCGGGGCATTTTTGTCTTGATTCCTGAAGGTTAGTAATCAACCACAAACAGTATGTTAGAAGACTAAAGCTCTCCTATGAAATTAAGAAATTCCACTGCATTAATCTTCTTGCAATCAGCCAAGAACACACAGCACAGAAATACAGTAGGTGATAGGCTCACTCAGAATAACATGCTATGTGCAAAGCACAACATTTTCCAACTCTACTCTTTTGCCTGCACATGGTTATACTCTACTTATATGTTTATTAATACACCAGAAAAATCTACAACATCCTAACCTCTACAACAGTAGAATACATCTTCTCACACACAAACACAAAATGCAGGATTTATTCCAGTTCAGGCTCTGTCTAGATCAAGTCTCCCACGTACTTTTAAGTCTTCCCATTACCAACAATATCAGTTTAAACTCAAAACCATTTGTTTCAAGAATAAGAATGAAGATTAAGTGTTGGCTCCCACCAATATCTTACATCCTCTACTTGCCATGCTCTAAATTAGAGGACACAGTTCAGAATTTAGACAGAAACCCACAACTTAAAAAAATCTAGCCCTACTCAATAGCGTATGATAACACGTTCAAGGGAAAAGATGCTCAGGTGCCAAGTCCACAATCACAACGGGGTTTTGAGGGTCTCTGGTGAACAAAACCTGGAACCCACCAACTCATGTGATATGTGATAAAGTAATTTAGCACACGATCATTGACAGGCTTGATTCAAAAGTAATAGAAGCATTATTCATCTCTTAGAGATGAGGAAGTGCTGCACAGATTTAATAAAGTGTTTGCAGTTACAGAACAGTTTGTGGAAAATGACGTCATTTGAATCCATTTTGTAAGACCTTTGGCACTCTCGGATTCCACATACATCCACGTCCCTATCAAGCTTCAGGTTCGCAGCTTGGAATTTGAAATCCAAATTCAAGACACTGAAGAGAGAAGTCAGTACCTCGCTGGTCAGACATTTCTGTCAATCTTTAGAACACTGAGAAGCACTCAGCCCAAAGAAAAGGTTACTGTATGAGACAGTTAAGTCAGTTTCTCTGCAAAACAGGGGCTGGCAAGCAATCTCATAGTCAAAGACGAGACTGAAATACTACAACCTCATGGTGACTGCACTGTCTAATAAAGTGCACTCTGGCTGTGTTTCTGGCAGCGGAAGGTCTTCGGTTAGAGGTGTCTTAGGAGTCTCAAGCACTGTGCAGAGGTCCAGGTCCTTCAGTAAGTATGTCATTTTTATTTTTTCTTGTGCAACACAGCACATGTTTTACAAGAAAGCTTTTAATAAAACATAGCAGAGAATCCACAAGTGGTCTACAAGAGAAGCGTTGCCAGCTACATTAAAGGAAAGATTGTCAGATTTGTTGAAATAGTGAAAAAAGACGACAGGTCCGAAAGGCAACAGTATAACATTGAATAAAGTATAACCCAGAGTCTGGCTTTCACAGTCTATACCTTTTATACTACGTACCTGGTGACACTGTTGCTGGTAACTAGAAAAAAAAGTAAGAATAAGCAATCAAGATAAAGTTACAATACTCTTATCTACAAGTTAAGAGTACTACACCAACAGCTATCTCAGAATAGCAACCAAAAAAACCAAATTGTTAAAAGTACTTCCGCCTGAAGGACATTTTTCTTTTCATTGTGAATTGATTTACAGAACATACAAAGTAAAGATAGCCAAGGTTAGTAGTTTTATGCCAAGACACCACTCCAGTCTCCTCACTTTGACCTTGCCCAAGGTTATTCTCCTACACCTGTAGTAACAGGTCAGTTTTCTCCCCTCTTTTTTCTCCTACGACATACCTAGATGTTACAAATAATTCAAATACCTAGTTTTACACAGCACTTTGAAACTATTTTGTTCCCTAACCACCTCTTCCATTGCAAGATGAGGGCCTTGAGCCACAGTAAACCGGCGCATGCACCAGGACTGCAGTAGCAATACAACTGCACACCTGAAAAAGCAGCTAGTAGAATCCAATTTACCACTTCCGCTTCAGAAATGCAATGCCAACTACTTACTTTTCTCAAGTGGCAAGTCTTGTAAAAACATGATTTTTACTCAAGGTACTGGAGTATTCTATAGATGCTAATTCAGGACATATCAATCTCCTTCAATGGTGGCACACAAACATACTAAAAAGGTTGTGAATTGTCAAGCAAGAAATGGAAAAGCTTTTATATTAGTAGCGACCAGCAAGATCTCTAGAAGAATATAATAAATACTCTTATCTTCTGCAATTCCAAAGTGCAATGATATTTGTGAAGCCTCGAAGCTAAATCGATACAACCTATTTGAAATGCCATTTGATGGATGACACATTATTGCTCTTGCTATTAGATGAGACTTTTCCACATGCAAAATTTTCTCCGTATGTATACATCCATGCTCAAGCTGCAGCTTGCAAACGCAAGACAGTGCTCTCCTGAAACATAAGTGCAATTCAAAATTGTTTGCTAACTAGCAGAAACCATTATATGGGATGGCCAAAGAAAAGTGAGCTCACTGTGCAAAGTCTTAGAACGAATGCTTTCTGTGAAAAAGACTACTTTCACAAAATAGATGCAGGTATCTTCTAGAGTCGGCAATCTAAGGCAGTTTGAATCTGTAAAAATGAGACATTCATAAAACTAGTTTTGCAAAAGAAATCTATTCCAAGAGACCTCTTCAGAATTCAGATTATACCTTTTCTTTCTTCATGGCCAGATTCTCCCTGAATTTATGTTTTCCTACACCTACCACTGCTTACAACACAGCAGGGATGAAAAATGCGTAAAGTGGCATAAGGAACATACAAAGAATTTGGGACTACCACCAAACCGTTCACCCTCGTGGGTCTTTCTCACACAAAGGTCACTTCCCGCTTGACCAGGGTCTTCACACATAAGTTTAAAGGACAGCCACAAACTGCTAAATGGAAGAAGTCACCAACAGCACAACTCCCTTTGAAAGAAGATGTTTTGGTTAAAACCAAAACGACGTTTCAGTCAGCCAACAGCATTTTACCTGACAGTCTTGCTTCTTTTTCCACTGATTCTCTCCAAGCACCAAGATTACAGAACTAGCGATCATTAGGCAAATCAAGTTATTGCTACAGAAGTCTCATGACCGGAACAAGGGCATTTATAAAACCGCAGAATTATCATTATTAGTGAAGCAGCCAATACAGAACATCTGTTGTGCAGAACATTAATACATATCCCATGTATTATTAAACTACAAGCAGAACTAGTTCAGAGCTGATCTACTACAAAGGAAAAAAACAAGTTTATATTCTATTATTACTATTCAAAGATTTTAAAGACCTACTTTACCCATACTTCCCCAATTAACACAAATAGGAACTACAGAAGCTCACACTTTCCAGAACATTTGCTTTTTAAATAGCAGGCTTTGCCATTACAGGAATGCTTCAAAATATAAAAAGTGAAAAGTCTTTAACGTCTCTGCTGAACAGCCGAAAACACCAGGGCCTTACACAGTACTCAGATACTTGTGCAGACTTTAAAGTTGTGAGCATAACTGGCATTGCAACTGCATAGAGGAATCCTGGCGGTCCCAACTTGGCAGAGCGCTGCCAGTAAATTGTTTTGGTGACTTGATTTATAAGCCTCCTGGTGCAAAAGAAACTGATGAACATTTCATTCTCCTGTTGCTTTGGAACTGGAGAATACAGCTTCCAAACAGCACAAAAGTGGACTATCATCTTTTCACTTTGCTTACGTCATGGAACCACGCACAAAGATTATTTGTCTGCACTGCCAGCAACTAGCAAAGAAAATTGGACCTGCTTTTTCAACCCCGTCAACCAACAGAAGCAATCACTCTATTTAAATAAGGACCTACACTGAGAGGAAAAGCAGTATTTGCTTGCAACTTTTCAACAGTAGCTTCAAATACAGAGATAGAAAACAGCACCCCTCCACTTGTGCAAACAACAGTAGTCTCTCAAGACCTTTTGATTAAGTATTCTAACCTCTACAGGAAATAAAAAAACAGAATGGAGAAGACAAAATGAGAAAAATACCTACAGTTCCTTTCAGATTTCAAAATATACATGATTAAAAAATTCCTTACTAGAATCAGGTGATTAGATATTTAAGTATTAGAACAGCTAAAAGTCAGACTTTACTCAAAGTATAACTCTAAAGTATGTTCCCTAAACAAGGCAAGTGACATATTGGCATTTATTGCCACACGGAAGAGAAATACACATGTATTAATGGGACATACAAAATATGGTTTTATACCTGCACTTATGTATCCCTATGGTACTCCACATAGCTCATATCTATGAAATAAGTATGTTAAAAGCAGAACCAACTCAGGTGTTTTAAATGGTAACCAGGACCTAAATACAAAATTCAGTGTATCTTTATAGTGAAGGAGGTCCATTCATGAAACGGCCTCTACTATTTATGCTATACACATCCAACACGCTTATGTAATTAGCAGCAATTACACCAGTCAAACGTTGCTCTTCTGTTACTGGCTATGTTATGAGAAGTTCATTTACTGCGCAGTATGTCAAGTGCAGTAAGTTGTGCCACTGCTAAAACACATGTCAAGAAAAGCCATCTGAGGCAGGATTTTTCATAAACCCAGCGTTATTTACATAAACTAAAGTTGCGACATAACCCAGAGCGATGAAAATGAACTAGTAGCAATGAAAACCGAAGTGCTTCGCAGAGGTTTCTACATACATTCAAGATCACAGTTAATTAAATGATCCCTTTACAGGGGGTCCACAGGACATGCGAATAGGCAGCTGTACACACTTACAAAAACACTTATTGAACAAGATGAAGAACACAAAGCGTAGCGACTGGGTGCGCTTCTCGGTGGAAAAGCAGCAGAGGGGGAAATAACCTCTAGGGAAGTTAAAACGTGCCCGGTGTAAGGTCGCCGCCAGGAAGCAAAAGGCAGGGTGTTTCCTTAATAAGCAACTAATAAGGGAGACCCACGGCCTTCCGCCCCCGCCCAGACGCCCCCGAACCCGCTCCTGGCGCCAAGGCCGGGCGGGGACGGCGGAGCCTCAGCCCCGGGACAGCGGCGGGGCGCAGCCATCGGGCTCAGGACGGGCGGCCTCACCCCACAGCCCCGTCCCCGCCCGCCGGGGCTTCCCGCTCACCATGGTGCTCCAGCCGGCGCCCCCCGCCGCCGCTCCAGCCGCCCGGCCCGACCCCGCTCCCAGCACATAAATCCGCCGCCGCCGCCGCTCCCGCCCGGCGCACGCCTGGCCGCACCGAGGTCACGCCAAGGACCCCCCCCAGCCAGCCCGAGGACCCCGCCTCCCCTCCTTGAGCTGCCTAACCAACCGCCTGCGCGGGGGCGCGGAGGTGGGGCGGCGGCGTGCCCGGGAGAACACCTCCCCGCAACCTCCCGTTCCGGCCTCCCCCTTCCAGCGGGCGGAAGGGACGGAGGCACCCCCCGCGGCGAAGTGTTCCCCCGGTCCGTTTAACGGGAGCCCCGTCAGGCGCTACGCAGGCAGCCGGCCCCGGGCGGCGGCGGGGCGCATGCGCAGAAGGGGAGGGTGAAGCCGGAAGTGCTGCTGGGGGTGGGAGTGACCCTGGGGTCGTTCTTCCTTTCCCGCCGCCCCGCCCGGTGATGGCCGCCGCCAACGGGCATCCCTGAGGGGGACGAGGGCGTAGCGAGGCCTCCCGCAAAGCCCTGAGGAGAACGGGGCGCACCGCCGCCTCAGGGGCCCGCTGGCCCGCCGCGGGAGCCGTTTGGCCCGAGGGAAATGGAGCGTGTGTCTGGCTCCCTGCCCCTCTCCCAAGGGAAAACGGCATTCGCCCCGTCGTCCCCGGCCCGCCCGCCGCCCAGCTCCTGTCATGAAAGCGGTTTGCCTTCACAGCCGGCCCCAAAAGAGCGGCCACAGATCTTGGCTGAAGCAGCGAAACGGCTTTCCCGCAAATCCTGCAGCTTTACACGTACCGCCATGTGTGAACTGGGAGCTGGGAAGCGCAGGCATTCTGCTTGAAGGGATAAGTAGTGTTTTTACGGAAAATGTTTATCTGCATCGTTGCTATTTTGACAAAATTAACCAGCGCTTCAGCGAATCCCAAGGCGGGGGGGAGGGGATGATTCACAGTGAATCCAAGTCTCGCTCCACACACAAATCTAGTAGCGTCCTAACAACTGTAACAGCAACTTACAAACGCTGGCATTCTGACATTTTTAATTGTTGCTTTGAAATAGGTGTCAACTAAAAGAAAAACCCAACACAACCCAGTCAACATCATCATAAGAAAACAGCAGAGCAAAACAGACTTCAATGTAAATCCTCTCAGATTCCAGAGATTATAGTACCAGGGACAAAGCCAACAAGGCTTTGACCTATTCAAACCATTTCATTTCAGTGAAGTTTCAGGCTTCCCAATTTATTAAGGGTAATTTGATGGTGTTTGTGGCAAACATAGCAGGGTAGAGAAGAGCGCTGTCAGTTTAAGAAAACAATTCCGAAGGTGTTACACCATTAATCGTGTTTCTGGCATACAGAGAATACTAAATAGAATTACTAACTTATTAAAAAAACAAAACTGAAAAGCGGTCTTGTTAGTGTAGGAATAGTAAGAGATCAGATGCATTTGGAGAGCAACTGATTTGAGACACATTTAATAGTTCTGAATGCAAAAGTCTCAAAATGGTGTGTCTTTTAAAGGAAATGCATAACTTCCCTTTGGAACTCTTTGGCATGAGATTTCATCGCTGATAAGAATTTGGTGGCATTTTATGAAAAGCCATCAAAATTGATAATAAGCAGAGCTGTTTCATTAACTGAAAGAAGAATTACATATTGGTTGCCTTGAACTTTAACAAGCATGAGTTTAGACCCGCAGTATTTTAATTCTCATGTTGATTAAAGGGTGTTCCAACAAAAACAATAAATGTTCACCTCAAAAAAATGAGGCCAAAGGTGTAATCACTATGCAAAAAATGTATTTTTTTAAAGGATTTGTATGGACACTGTAAGATCTTGGCAGCAAACAAGCTGGGGAAGATTGTCCCACACATTTTTAAGTGACGCTGGTACAAATCCCGTCCCAACTGGGCTGGTGCTCTCCTAGACGCTCTCGTCTTGCACAGTGGGCACATTTTAAGAAACCCATGAAAGCAGACACAGCACGTGCCACCTAGATCCAAGGCTGGGTTAAGCAGAACACGTATGCCTCGTTCTTCAGGAAATGGGCAAGGCTCCCCAAAAACGCCTAGCCATTTCTAGACTGTCAAATGTGGTCTCAGCAGCCTCTCTATTCGTTTTATTCCACATTGCTAAACTCTCTTTTCCTCCAGGTTACCATTTCCTTCCCCACACTGAGTATTCTTCACCCTCCATGGGAAAAAAATTAATTATTTGCATAACATGAAACATGTTACATGGCAACTAGCATGACTGAAACCCTACTTTAAGTCTAAGCAGATGTAAGCTTGCCAGTTGTGCCCAATGTACGCTGAGATCACTTCATTAGGGGTTCACAAGCTGGGTAATTAGTCCCACCTTCTTTACGAAGAGCATTTCCACTGCTGTGTTTTGAGATGAGCTGTTCCACCAGCCGTCGGAGTGCGTGTGACTGTGGTGAGGCTGTGCCGTGGGTCTCATTCTGCTGCTGTGGCCACGCAGGTAATGACTTCCAGCAAAGACAGCGAGGGAGACAACATCATCTTAATCAGCTTTAGTGAGAAAATATCTAAACAGGGTCCTCAGCCTTTGAAGTTCCTCATGATGCCACAGTTAATGAGTTGTCACATTTGTATACAGCAGACCTGTGCATCATTTGGGCTATAAAGGAAGCTTAACAGGGCTGTGGCACAGCTGTTCCTGATCTCCAGCACAGCTGTGTTACGAAATACCTTTGCACTCTGATACGGCAGCAGTCTTGCTCCAGACAAAGGCAGAGTCTCAAGGAAACAGGAAGGAGGAAAGCGTCTGTCAAGGGGATTCCCTTTTTCCAAGTCGAGTACTAAGGAGATCTAATCTCATTGTTGTCTGTGAGACAACACTTTGCTGTCAGGAGTTGAGGGGGTTTGGTGACTTCCATCTGATCCTCATCACTGGAAAGTGATAAAATGTTATAAACGTTTTTGAAGATGCATTTTATCTTACAGCTTCCCACACAGCAAAAAGCCCAAGAAATCTTCCTCTGGAAAAAGAGCCTGGGAAGAGTAGAAATGCTTACAGACACTTGAGCAGTCTGCAATGTAATGTTAAAGCAAGGCAACCAAGGTGCTGAAATAAAATTTTAAAAGAATATTTATTTTATTGTAATACAGTCCCTAGATGACAAGACGGTAAACAGGAGGTAAGTTGAGATCAACAAAGGCCCAGTGACCTAATTAAAAAAAAAAAACAGAATGCAGTTACTTAACAACATTTTAGAGCAAGTTGCAGGAAAAGATACCAGAAAGAGTAAGAGCTCCACTTCCTATGATATGCTGGGATTTGAGTTGTCCAACATAAACCAAAACAAAAAATGTTTATTTGGCATTAGCGTTTACTCACCAGGTGAGACAAGTTACTATTACTTTGTGAACTACAGAAACCTGAGATAAAGCCAGGGGTGACCTAAAATCACTGGGTTTCTTTATAGGTGAATATGTAAATTCATGTAAATAAATAGAAAAACCCTGTAAATATGAGAAAAATTACAATTCTATGTCAGTACAAAGTTTATTTTTTTAAGGGAGCAATGAGATCACATGTCATTGCAATGTGTTCTGTTTATTCTGAACTTTACATTTTTTGCGATTCTTTCCATTTTTGTAAGGTGAAGACTATTAAGAGACTCACTGGAGGCCTAATTCAACACAGAGGATATCGAAGAAAAATGTTGGCAAAACCATCAAAATGTGTTCCAGGGAGGGCTCATTAGTTTCTTTTTTGGAAGACAGCATGTCAGACTGGAAAATTTCCCTTTAGATCAGTAATTCTGAATCTTTGGAGTAAAATAAAATTATTTCCCAGCATTTAGCATACAAAATGGGAGGGGATTACTTGGTGGTTCTGTTGACTTAGGTAGGTGGCTGCTCAGCTTATTTAAACTTGTTCTGTGAAAAGTGGGGCTAATGAAAGTCGGTTTCCTGTGGATTTCTATCTCATGATTGATAGATGAGAAATGCAAGCTTCTGTTTTAGAAGTATGTCTGTTTGGGGCATTTACAACGTCTCTGGCCTACACTCAATTATAATTGAGAATGCTACTTTACAAGTGTGTTTGATAACAGGCCAGTGGGTTCCAAACTGAATGAAAAATCACTTACCAGCCTATGAGCAGACAGATTCACACAGCCATATGAGTTTACATACAGCCATGCTGGAGGACCCTATATGCCTTATTTTGATAGGAAATCAGGCAGGAGAGAGAACACTTACATTTGTACCAGCAGCTTGCTCATTTTGCCTGTTTTACCACACCATAAAACAGAAAGTTATGACTACAAAGGCTGCGTGTTCATTTTTGCGTGCGTGTGTGCATGTTAAGTCGCCTCACAGGGTCTCGGTCTGGCCTGAGTTTTCGTGGTATTAATCCCCACCCCCAAACTCTCTATCATAATTTGAAATTATGAGGAAATTATTTTAACTGTGTATGAAAGTACATCTTCTATATTGTTCCCCATAGCTGTGCCGCGCACACACACAGTCACGTGTGTGCATAGCATACATATATGTATTGAAAACTTGTGGTACCTAAAACACATACTCTCCCAAATGGAACCACAACAAACTAATCAAACTGTAGGCTCCCAAATTGCCAGTTAAAACGAGGTGGTCCTCATTTTATCTACTGCGGGTCACTTCTGAAGTGGTTACTGTTTTGTTCAATTAAGCTAACTTGAAATGTATTTCCTGGTAGTGAGCATGCATTTCCTTTTTTTCATGCAAAATTACATTACTGAGCAGCAAATGCCTTCTAGCTGAGCAGTGCGGTAGAGCTAGTAAGGCCACTGGTGTGTTGTGACTTCACTTAAACACTACATGTTAAAAGAATTTAAAAATGACTGTCTCTGACAGTAGTATTTCCTTTTAAAAAGCACTGAGCAGTTTTGATGTTTTCTTCTTTGTACTGTACCTGAAGGTTTCATCTATGTTGTTTTAACACACACTGAAGTGTTTGAAAAATGAAGTCGTAACAGCAGCAATCAGAGTGTAATTTTATCAGCTAAGGGCCGGTACATGTGACAGTTTCCCAGAGCAGGATTTGTGCATAAAAAATCTTACCATGAGTGAGCAGACTACAAACTGGCAAAGTGTTCCAGATACGTAATGCAAAAATGGTGAAGTTCTTTGGTATTTTGGTATTAGAGCAAACAGCAGGTGATGAATAGTGCGCTCCAGTCTGCAGTGCAAGTGGGGAATCGGGCTTGTGCCTGTTTGCAGGAACCTGGCCACTGAAGGGGAGGTTTAGGTTGGATATTAGGAAAAACTTCTTTACGGAAAGCGTTAACAAGGATTGGAACAGGCTGCCCAGGGAGGTGGTGGAATCGCCGTCCCTGGAGGTATTTAAAAGATGGGCAGACGTGGTGCTGAGGAACATGGGTTAGGGGTGGTTTTGGCAGTGTACGTTTATGGTTGGACTCGATGATCTTGAAGGTCTCTTCCAACCCAAGTGATTCTATGATTCTATGATTCTAAGGTCTTGCAGGTCAGAAAGAGAGTCTTAAAATCGATCCCCTGCTTCGTGGGGAAGCAGTGTCATGAACGAAATGACGCTGGTATGTTTGGAGGGTTGGGAGCAACATAGCAGCCTGACAGGAGCGTTCTTCAAAAGCTCAGTGAAGGTGCAATAAGCCTCTACGTAGTGTCCCGGGCATCCAGAAATGCACTTATATATTAATATATTAGTATATATTAATATATAGTATATATTAATACTTTAATACTTAAAGTATTATTGTGAGCCTTCAGCTGAGTCAGTTTGTAAAATAGTAAAAAAAAAAAAAGTAAACAAAAACCTGAAGCTCCAAGAATATTCTTCTCCTTCACTTGTATGATTCAGATGAAATAAGCAGTGTTTGTACACGGAGTCCCCCACCCCCTATTGACACTCGGAGCACATGCCTCTGCATTCCTCACAAGAATGATGATTTGTAGAGCTCTAAACCATGAAAGGGGCCCCAGGATGAATGACCGTGAGTGGGTGGGGATGAGGCAGTGACTTTTTCTTGTTCTACTCCCGTGCTGTCAAAGGGGAGACGAGGGTCAGGAGACAAGTTTTTCCCCCGTCCTGGTCCCTCTGCTAGAAGAGGAGATCAAGGTCAGTGATGAATTTTCTCCGTCCCTGTGCTGTCTGGGGAGGAGACAGGGCTGGTTCGGTCAGCTGTGTACGGAGGGCTGCATGCATGGAAAACCAAGCAGCCCATTGTTTTTATTTGTTGGCTTTCTGACAGCACTCAAGCAAATCACGTGTGTGATCCTCTTTTCAGAAAAATCCCCAAAAGGCCAGCGGCAGGAAACCCATCACACAGCGGGCCCTGAAGAAGTTAGCAGTCATCGTAGCTGAAAGCACCGCTGCCATCTAATGAGTGAGAGTTCATAAAATGAGCCCATAAACCAACATGTGAGTTATGAAGGTCGTCCCTCACTAATGGGAGTTATTGAGTGTCCCATAGATGCTCATTATGTGTTGTTTATACGCAATAGTAAAGTCTTGCATTGCTTCAGCAGCATTAGCTGGAAATGATGCTCTGTGATCACAGAATAAAAGATATGAAGGAGTTTTGTTGCCTGCACTTATTTATCTCTATTTTTTTTCTCTTCCCCCTCTCTCCCAGTGAGAGCATTATTTATAGGAGCGATTCTTCGCTCAGTCTAAAGTAAAGGAAAACTTGAAAACATCTTGAAAGGAAAACTTGAAAACTTGAAAACAGGCTGATTATGAAGAAATAAGGATGTTAGCATAACGGGCCAAATTAATCCCCAATGTAAATCCATTTATTTCAGCACAGCTACAGTAAGGATGAATCTGGGTCAAAAATGTCTAAAATAAGTGTAGTCGAGATGTAAGGCTCAAATTAAAAAGTGAAACAGCACATCGCATCTGTTGATTGCTTTCAGCTGTGCCCTTATTGTGGTTCCAACGTAGTTCTGCGGTAAAAACGTGAAGAACTCTTGACGTCCTTCTGTAACCTGACCCAAGCAGAGTTAACATTCATTCTCTGGTATGCAGAGGAGAGACCAATGAGTTTCATAAACTGGCTTCGGGTAAAGGATGCTGAAACAGTCAGTGTTCTGAATGCCAGAACCCTTGAGTTTTGGGACGTGTTTGTAAAAGCTGAATGTTTTAAGTCCTGCCCTTTTAGTTCTCTGAGATTAAAAGGGAATAATAAAATAAAAATTGAAAAATATTTACAAACTCTCAGCTATAGAGGTACCTCCTCTAAGATGATTCCTGCAATACTATGGAGCACAGGAAAACTTAAACGTGCTGGAAGTAAGCATATTTTTTCATACTTAAACATTTCAGCCTGTTTTCCTGAGGAATTAAACTCTTTGTAATATCTCTATGTTTGTGTGTGAGTGAGTACATGATAGCCTCATCATCATTTCTCCTGGATACTTTAGAGCTTGTTGGCCAATTCCTACCAAACCTGCCTGAAACATACCAAGTTCTTACAAGTCTCATGGAAATGTGAAGCCAGTGCCAAGAGGAGACCCTCATTATTGCTACTACCAAGGGCAGGGCTATAATGTGAGCTCACCCCTTATTAAAATCAACATGGAAGAGCACACTAAATGCAGGCAAAGCATCAGTTGGCCCTCATATGTTATTCAGACATTAGCAAATCCAGGCACAAGACACAAATACAAAAGAGAACAGGCTTCATTAGCTCCGCTGCTAATGTGATATTTGTACTCTGGCAAATTTGAGTCTGTCATTTAATAGCACCCTGGAAAAGAAAGTTGCCTGTTTTAAAGTCTTCTTTAGAATTTATGCACTGTCTTTTATACAATAATCTGTGAAGTGTTCTTCACAAATCTTAATGGCAAGTCTGCAGCTGGCCTTGGGTATACTCGGCAGTACCCATATAGAGAGGGATATAGAAATGCTATATGTGTGTGTGTATATATGAGAAGCTCTGACACATATCTACGTGTGTGTTTATGTACACATATGTGTGTGTCTATGCAGTATATATGTTTACAGTACAGAAAAACAGACAAAATGCTGTCTCACCTTCTTAGTTTAAGTTTTGAGAATAGATGTCTCAGCTTAGGATTTTGCACTCAGACTCTAGTGAATACTGCTGAGATTAATTTTTTAAAAGGCAGCCACTTAGGCGACTGAAAAATGCATTTATCAAAATGAGTTTATGTACCTTTTGTGCAAATACTGGTCTTCGGGCACAGGGACTGCATCGGGCAAGTGCTTCACTTCATTCCCCTTCCCTTCCACCTCCTCTGTTCCGGTGGGAGAAATGAGTTCAGCATGCTTGTGGCATAGGGAGCACTTGCAAAAGAAAGTGTGTTTTCTCAATTCCAGTCCAAAGACTATGGCCATCTATGTCAAATGAGAAATAGGCTAAATCTGAAAAACTTGAAAATTGTGCATCTGCTGGTGGCCAGAGCCTCCCAAGAAAAAAAATAAATTGCTTTATGTGTCTTGATTTCCTGGCACTTCTACGCACCTACATCCTCTCTTGGCATAAGGCTGTTGGAAAACAATAGGTTAATAGCAATTTTCTAAGCAAAACTGCACATGACAGCTTAGCAGTGAAGGATTCTGGTAGAGTTTTTCTGCAGAAAGGCTTTGCTGACTATGAGGGCAAAGAGAAGAGCGAAGACAATGATTAAATAGCCCCTTGGCTTTCAAAATACTTCTCTATTCACTGCAACCATTTGAGGCTTTTTTCCCCTTTGTGAATGTTTTATAAATAATTTCAAAGCATTTTGGTTTGGTTGTCTATGGAGGGGGAAAAAAAAAAGAAAACACAAAAACCAAGTTCTCTACAAAAATGTTTGAACTCAGCCTGGCTAGTGAACAAGGAAGCATTCATAATGGGATATTAGCCCAGAAGTGCTTTGCAAATAGTAGTATCAGTTATATACAAGTGCAAACAAGCCCAAAAGACAAACAAAAGGTATTTTAGTCGTGAAAGTAAACAAGCATAATTGTGAATGCATTTGCATTTACACATGCTTAATACAGTCTACCCATCTAAATCCTGTAGAGGACACCAGGAATGTGAACTCCACCCCCAGTAACCCACTAGTAGCAGACAGAATTATGTCAATATTAAATTAGGAGGAAATTAGATGACACTATCTCTTCCCTCTTCAATTCTCTGTTCACATCACACAAGGAATATTTTGAGTTCAGTAGTCTCGTCCTCCCTTTCAGACTCCTGGATGTAGCATCTTTAGGAGCATAAGTGTTGCGGAAACATTTACACCAAGGTCTTTTGGATGTGGGAGAAATATTTTTAGCTTTAAAAGGATATAAACAGTATCAGGTGTCTTGATAAGTAAAGCCATACTTAGAAACCATTTTGTAAAAGACAGGAGGGAACAAGAGCATTCTGACTTTAGACACGATGGGGAACATGCAGCTGAGATGTTCTCTCACACCACTTTTAGTCCAGTTTTCTTATTTCTGTCCCTGTCTGGGGAGCATTTTTGTTTTTTGCCGTATCTGTGTGAATGCTTATGATGCACTTATTTGTCGTGCATCACTTAGAAAAAACTGATGGAAGGTTTTTTAGTAACAGCACTTTCCTGGTGGTTCCCTTGCGCTGGAAAATTAGAATAAACCTCGCTCTTCCATGTGTCTTTCATTCTAATGTCCTGAAAAAGAGATCTATTAACTAAGTACTGATTATTGATACAAATCAAACAGTAGTCCTGGGAATTTGGTCATAATCTCTTGTGGGCAGCACAATCTTTTAACTCCCTCCTCCTTTCTTCTACTGTCATACTCAATCATTGTTTTGGTTCAATTTTTAAAAATTAATTTTCTGTAAGAAAAGGGATACAAACAAAGCAAACAGCTGTCTCAATGTTAGACTTAACATAGGAGAAGTGAAGATGACATGCTGCCCTTTTGATATGTCTGTTCAATATTTACTGTCAACTTCAACTAACATTTATATAATATGAATATTTTAAAACCAAGTCATTACGACACCCAAGTACTTACTTAAGTAAATACGTTACAACCAGCTCCACCCTCCCATGTTCCTTTAAATGCTAGCTAGTTGCCTGTGCAATGAAAAAAGCGGAAAATTAGGAAATAATGGAAAATTAATTTGATCTGATAGCTCTGATTTGGCGCAATGCTCCTTCATAGCAAGAATTATTTCTCTTTGTTTACCAGCAGAGTATCTTGGGTATTGACTTCATGGTCAGAGTTGGGACTTTAAAAATTATATGATCATTTTCCAGTTTTTATATGAACTAAAATGCTAAGGCATTTTGGTGTACAAATAGGGTAAATTCAAGACACTAGAGAACCTGTTCCAGAACAGCGCAATAGTTCTGTGAACTGCTGCGCATAAGCGTGTAATTGTCATGCCGTGCTTTCAAACTAAGTTTGGTACCCAGAATAAACATGGAGTTATAAATGCTGAAGATTATGGCATGTACCTAAAATGACCTTATGGTCCAGCGTCTCTTTTTTCCATCTTGTCTTGTAGAGGGCTGAATTTTTTGTGACTGGCTGAGGGGTGGTGTGGAGTACATGGGTTTTTAGGCAGTCATTGGCGCCAAGGTTTACATCCCCTTCAACACACCTGTCCCCACCAGCTCCGCTGGGAGGTTCCTCACCTGTTTGCTAGCCTGGATCATTCTGTCTTTTCCCAGGAACCCATGTCTCGCTGAGCTTTTCTTGTGTGCTCTGGTATATATCCCTCTCTGCACTTGATCTGCAAGGAGAACTGAATGTGGTACAATTCCTGTCCATGGCAGATGACTTCTCAGTTGAATAACCTGTGTTGACCGAAACTGTGGCTCTTCCCATGGAATAGTTATCTAGAAATTTTGTATTTAGTATGTATCAATGAGCCATTTCACCATTAGGTCATCTTCATGTAGCCAATATTAGCTTTTTTTTTTTGCCCTTTTTTTTTTTTTTTTTAAAGCTACATTGCTTTTCTTATTCCCCTACCTGGTTTGTTTGTTCAGCCTGTACTGAATGGACATCCCGACTCACAAAATGTAATGGCTGTGGTAACTCGTGGGGTGTAAGAGCACACTAACACGCAGTGAGCGTTTGCTACAAAATCACCTCCACGGGGTGACTCTGAGGAGTGTAAGCAAAGGCTGAGCCACATTAAAATAGGTCAGTTAATAGTAGATACTTAAATAATTTTTGCAAGGACAGTCACTGCTCAGGAGCAGGCTCTTGAAGTATTTTTGTGCGTTTATAATGGGCATGAACCTCTGTCACAATTTTTCCCTCGGTGAAGAAGAAATGTATGTCCCTTGCTGTGGGACCAGTCCAAAATCCTTTGTTGGTATTATAAAAAAACAGCGGGGAGAGTTCAGTGTCTTTACTTCTTCTCCCGTCAGGAAGAGGCTGGTTCGAGCTGCACCGAGCTCATCAAGCCCACGAAGAGGCTTGTAGAAATGAGTGTGAGGGAGCTTTTGGTCTTTCTAAGAGGGGAGGAATTTATCTAATTTGCAGTCCGTTGACTAGTCCTGGAAAGCGGTTAGCCAAACAGCCCTCAGGTTATGTTGGGAAGAGTTGCCTGTGTGTCCGGCTAAATGGATTTAGGAGGTTACTGCTGGCGGGGGACTCCCTTGCTGTAAAGATTATTTGCATGTTCAGTGTTGTTTCCTCTGTTTGGGTGCAGTTAAAGCCTTTATGCCACGTTCTCCACAACCGCTAACTGTGGAGCTACTGCTCCATCAGATCACTCTGAATTACTCAGGATATGGGGCCCACTCTGTTTTTTAAAGTTTCACAAGTTAGTGTGTCATTCTGGTAATATGCACCTCCCCTCCAGCTCTTCAGAGGTCATCAGTTGCAAGTAAAGGAAATGGGTTTTGAAGCAGGAGGGAGAAAGACTTTAGAATAAAATATGACTGGTGGAAAAATTAATTATCTTTTTTAAAAAAAATTACTGTTATTTTTACCAAGTTCTAGTTAGTTTCTAAGAAGATTATTGAAAAGCCAAATAAACTTTGATTCGGATCTGATGTCCTCATCTGTGAAGAACAGAGACAACAGCACAAAACTCTGGAGATACAGATGTCTACTTATTGGAAGTAAAATAATCGCAGAACGCTCATTCTGTCCCCACGATGCGCAGCAAAATCAGAGCTCAGATCAACGTAAAACACGTTAATCTGCAATGTCAGCTGAGGTGGAGACATCTTTGGGCCTTCTCTGCTGCCTAACTGCACCCGTTTCCAAAAACAGAGACAGAAAATCTTCCTGCTCAGGAGGAAGAGGAAGAGGAAGAGGAAGAGGAAGAGGAAGAGGAAGAGGGAAGGGAAGGGAAGGGAAGGAAAGGGAAAGGGAAAGGGAAAGGGAAAGGGAAAGGGAAAGGGAAAGGGAAAGGGAAAGGGANAAGGGACGGAAAGGGAAAGGGAAAGGGAAAGGGAAAGGGAAAGGGAAAGGGAAAGGGAAAGGGAAAGGGAAGGAAAATGGGAAAACAAAGAAACAAATTCAAAACCCCTAAGGTAAAGGGAATTTCGGGGTGAAGCAGTGTTTTTAAGACCCCTGCAAGAGGATGGAGGTAACTGCAGCACCTGGAGGACTCAGAGCATCTCGGCTGAGCCCGCCGGGGTCCGGCGGTGCCCGTGGCGAGCTGAGCAGCCCTGCCGCTAGCCCAGGGCCGGGAAGGAAGGGGGGGAGCAGCTGCCTCGTCCTGCTTTGAGCGGGCAGGACCTGAAAGCGCGACTCCAGGTGTATTAATTTGCAGGATTCAGTCCTGTTCTGGATGGGCAGAGCTTGCTTTCCTCCTGCAGCCTGCGCGGGTCGCACTGGTGTCTGAAGAGCAGCACAACAGGGAAGGGTCGGAGGGGCTTGGGGAGGGGATGGGATGGGATGGGATGGGATGGGATGGGATGGGATGGGATGGGCAGGGGGATCCCACAGGGAACGCCCCGCTCCCCGCCGGCCAGCAGGGCTCGGGCAGCCCAAAAGGGATTATTGGACCCGGGGCAGACCAGAGAGCAGATTGCAAAAAAAGTTAGGGATCTTCTCCCAGCAATAACGCCGTGGACTGATGGCGTCATCAGGGTCCCCCAGGCTCCGGGACCCCCTGCTCGGGGCCGCTGGAAGGAGACGTGAAGGATTCGGGAAGGGTGGAGGTGCTTTGCCAAGGCGAACGTCTGCCTGAAAGATGTCCTGTGTCAGCCGGGATTAAACTGTTCGGGGACGGTGCTGTCTCCGTACCGGCAGAAAGTGGATTTTGTGGGCAAATCGACTGTCACAGACGATTTGACAAATTCTGACTTGCTTTTAGGGAAGATGTCTGTTAATCCCGTCAGGGGGAGGGGAGGGGAGAGACGCGAGTGGGCGCGGATGGGGCGTGTGGCTGCACTGCATCTGCTGTGGAAATCCCGGATTTTTGGGGGTCGGGTTTATTTGTCGCACTTTTTAGAGCTGCTCCCCTCCTCCTCCCCCCCTCCCCCCCCCAAAAAAAAAAACAACAAACAACCCAACCAAACACACAACAAAAAACCCAAACAAACAAACAAAACAAAAAAAGAAGAACCAAACAAACAACAGGTGGGGTGAGGCGCGGAGGGAAGGGGAAAGGGAAATTTGGCATTTCCTTCTGCAAACTTTGCAGGGGACGTTTGTGTTCTCCCTGTTCCCGGTCCGGGGGTCGGCTCGGAGCCTTGTCTCGGGGCAGGGGGCGGGCGCCAGCCGTCCCCGCATCCTGGCATCCCTGCCCGCTGCCCTTCCGTGGGCAGGGGGGAGGGATGGGGGGCGGCTTCCTAGCCCCAAATATTGCCTGCGCCGGGTTTCCAGCCCCTGGACGGTGCTGCAGGTCGCCGCTTTCCCCTCTCCGTGAGGGTTTGCAACCTCCTGCTGCAAAAACTAACTTTGATTTGTTTGGTATTTATATTATTGCGTGTATTATTGTGTCCGTAGTACATGCACGTTACGTGCGTTGGTTCAGATCCACTGGGGTTGTTTTTTGGGTTTTTTTACGGGCTTTATAGTTTTCAAGCAACGTTTTGCTGAAGTTTGAAGGCTCTCTGGAGAGGCAGCTCGAGCAGCACCCGAAGTTTTGGGGGCGGGCAGAGGGGGTGTCTCAGTAGGGGGGTCTCCTTAGGGTTTCGCCGGGAGGAAGAGGTGGGAGAGGAACACCCCAAACCCGGCTCCCCGTTGGGGGGACGGACCACAGACCCCCGGGCTTTCCCCCAGCGCCGCTGGAGCCGGGCGGGCGCTTCGGAGGAGCCCTGAGGAAACGTCCCTGAGAAAAGAGGCGGCCCGCGGGCTGCCCTCCTTCCTCATAAGTATTCAAATATTACGTTAATTATCGCCACTGCAGACTTTAATTCAAGCTCAGAGGGTCTGCACGCGCGTTGTGTTTCACCCACCCACCCATCACGGAAGACTGGACTGCGTTTTGCACACCCGCAAACGTCGCTGTATTGTTATTAATTTTTATTATTATTATTATTATTGCTGTTGGTTCGCTTTGTTTGACGTGAGGCTCGTTTTGAACCGGAGGGACGTGTCAGTTGTCGCGATTTGGAAGCGAGCCGGTGCAGCGCTTGAGCCTGCCCTCAGCAATCAGGCTTCAGGCTCGCGAGGCTTTGATTGTCGGAGTTGCCTGATTTGCATTGATGAGGATGAACCAGCTGCTGGAGCATACAGAACTGCACCTGACGCCATNAAAATTTTTTTGTCTTTCCTTTTTCGTTAAGCGATCGTTTCCAACTTATAGGATAAAATGTCGTGTTGTGTTCCCTACCCCCGCCCAGCAGTTGTTCAAAGCATACCCGCACCTAAATCACCCAACATTCCTCTCCGTGGAAGAGGGATGTTTCACCAAAGTTAAACTGCTTGAATGAGAATACACCAGTTTCCCCCACACGCGCACCCCCCTCCGCCGTCCCGATACCCAAGGATCTTGAATTTACGACGTAAATCAAAATCTGAGATCTGTTTTCCCATGGCTTTGGTGTATCTGGGTATTGAAATTCTCACCTATGCTTTAGCAGGAAAAAAAAAAAAAGGGCAAAAAAAATGGAATAAGCGATAATTCGGAGCGAAAGGATGCAGTTCAAAAGCTAAAGCTCCCATTGGAGAAGAGAAAATTTAATGAGCTTTTAATGGAATGCAATGCTCAGAGTAGTAAATTATTTGTTAGTTGACGATGCAATCAGCATGCTGATTAAGGTTGCTTGGTTTTTTACTAAACATTAACTGAATGAAAACGGTTAGTCCTNGAGCACGATTAGCAATCCAAAGATGCATGTTAATTTAGGGGCTGGCGCTTTCGTGCGTTTTACTTATTAAATATAACGATTATGTGGAGCTTAGTATGCAAGGCTGAGGAAGAGGAGCTTTTTACTCCCCCCGTGAGCCCCTCACAGCATCCTAAGTACAGTCCTTGATATTTAGGACAGGCAAGAAGTTTTGTACTCTGTAACCCAAAGGGTAGGGGGGCGTTTGGTTTGGGGTTTTTGTTTGTTTTGGTTGNTGGAATAAGCGATAATTCGGAGCGAAAGGATGCAGTTCAAAAGCTAAAGCTCCCATTGGAGAAGAGAAAATTTAATGAGCTTTTAATGGAATGCAATGCTCAGAGTAGTAAATTATTTGTTAGTTGACGATGCAATCAGCATGCTGATTAAGGTTGCTTGGTTTTTTACTAAACATTAACTGAATGAAAACGGTTAGTCCTTGTCCTGCTTCGGGGGCTTTCGAGAAGCAAATGGACTTTCAGAACAGAGATTGTCAATAAAGGTGAGTGCACTCCAGGTGTCATTTGAATATGGTGATAAAATACTTCTGATAAATATTTAAAAGCGTTTTAAATCCACAATGTTCCCCTAGTCTATTGTGAACTCTGTTTAAAGAAACAGTGGGCCTAGAAAGGCCTTCCATCAATCCCTGTTTCTCTCTTGGACGATGGATATTATAGTTTATTTGGTCATTTTTTAGCATTGCCTTCAAAATGCACGTTTGGACATAAATGTAGGCAAGTTACCGAATTTGGAGGCTCAATCTGCAACAGCAAATAAAAACTACTTAAAGGAGAAATCACCGTTCCCGGCTACGTTAAAAGTCTAATTAAAGCTGTTCTAAATCCACCCGGAATATTTATGCACTACAATTAGGCAATTTTTAATTTCAGATACTTTTTTTTTTTCTTTTTTTTTCTTTTTAAAGGATGGCAATCCCTTCGTTGTCACCGTGGAACGAGATTTCTTTTTACGGCAGGGGACTCGAAGAAAAGCAACAAAACTCCAGTGGCATTAACACCACAATAGGGAGGGTCGTTATTGTTCTTTTATATATGTTGACGGTAAATATTTTGTCTATTGAATCCTCAGACAAGCCTTGGATTGCACAGATCAGTCCATGTATTGACAGTATGCGCTTGTTCTAGGACAATGTTTATCGTTTTGATCGCCTGTCTGCTTTGGTCTTACAGATTTACGAGACAGGCGAATTAAAAAAAAAAAGAAAAAAAAAAAAGAGGAATTATAGGCTAGAGGCTTTGCATCTTATGTTAATGACGATAAAGTTCCTCTTCTATGAATCCCAATTAGTTTAATTATCGCGTTATTCACTCACAATGATCAGATACCTTTAAAATCCGATAAATAACTAGCTATGTGTTTTAACTATTCCTGTTTATGACCCAAGAGGTTAAAAGCCTTTCACTGGCATTTGACTTCTGACCTCATATAAATGTTATCTTATCAGTTCCTGCTTGTTAACTTGTATTGAGTGCTTGTCCCTGATGGCTTTTAGATAAAGGGGTTTTTATTATATTTCCTATTGAAACCGAACCATTTGCTTTGTTCTTCGTCTGTAGTCTCAGCCCCCCTAGTAACCTTGTAACCTAACAATTTTTGCTGAATAGACTCAAATCCAAACTATTTACAGTTCATAGGAAGCCTTATTTTTGTCTAAACCCGCTGGATTTAATCTAATGTTTTGTAATACACTTTGGTCTTTTTTTACTAAGTTTCCGAGCCAACGTTGAACGTTATCTTTATTTTACTGCCATCGTTTTTAATAATTGTAGTTTTCGACCCGGGGAAGAGGAGCTAATACGACTATACAAAGATTTTTTATTTTTTTTTTTCACACGAATTTGAGAAGATTCCCCAAAGAAAGCCTAAGGATGTTTTAAATATCCAGATATGCTGAGAATATGTAGTTGTTGCATACGTGTACACTAATTCCACTTGCTGTACTGAAGCGATCTATTTTATCTTACATATTCGCCTGTGCCTTACCGTCCTTCTGACGCACCCAAACTTGTCGATATTACTATGATGCCTAACGTGGAGTAGGCGTTGCTCCAGACAAACATATATGATGTTCTGCTGCATTTATATAACCTTAACCGGCTTTAATACGTTTTGTTCCTATTGGCACGTGCATGAGGAGAGCGCGAGTGTAGTTCCTCCGGCTGATTTGCTAAAGAACATTTTCCATTAATTTTCCCATAGAAATTGGACTATGATCATAGAGAAAGAATGAAAAGGCAGCCATCTTGTGGGTGTCGTATTGCACTTTTTCTCCTTGGTTGTTTTCCACCCAGCCTTTCTTTTTGCTGTCTTAACGCCTTTCACCCTAATTAGCCTCGAAGATAGTACTTGATATGCATAAAGATATTTTCATCATTCCACATGCTAGAGAAAAGTTGCATTCCCCTTTGGCACTTCAGGCAATCGCTGTCTAGTGCTTACAAGCAAACTACATACGCCTTTATATTTACTCATACATATGAATGAAACATAATTCTTGCATTCTATGTCTCTTCGCGGAAATGCATTTACAAAAGCAAATAGGTAAGCAAAACGTTATTCTTGCGAACGAGATGAATTTGCCTGCAAACTCACGTGCAGATATACCATTCAGGAATGATAAAACAGGAAATCTCCTGGACGCTCCCTCTCCCAAATTAACTTCTGGCTAATATTGCTGATATTTATTGAAAGACTCATTTACTGGTTTAATCGTTCATGTTATATCTGGGGAAAGCTAAGAGCTTTGGTTCCTGTTAACGTCGATTCTATTTCAATGTGTCGATCGTTGTTTTATTTCAACAACAACAACAAAAGATATTCAATGCGATTCTTAACTTTGTATTTAAAGTATTGTACAGTTTAAAGATACCGGCTCACAAATTAAATGTCCCTAAAGGGGGAAAAAAAAAAAAAAAAAAAAAAAAAAAAAAGGAAATGTGCTTGCTGTAAATTAATAATTGCACCAACGAGCATTATAGAGTCTCTAACTTTATAGCTTTTTAAAGCAGGAAAGCTAAATTCTGAAGTTCAAAACTCTGCCACCAAAAACGTGAGAATAAGACTGTGAAGCTATTTGTTAATGACATAAATGCCGTCAGCAACACCGTCACTAACATGCAGACTGTTCGGTTCAGGACTAGCTGTTAGCGACGTTATGGATTACGCCACTATTGGCAATTTACTAACAAACTTTCAATGGTAGCTTGAACGTAGCGGGGTTTAATTTGTTTGAAAACTTCCGGGGAAAACGGAAAACTTTTCCCCCTTTAAAAAACCCCAAAAATATCGAAATGCAAAATAAAATAGCAACGCTAGTTAGTGTGTTTGGTCAGCTCTTTGTAAATGCAAAGCGCGTTGGAAGTGCTAATTGCTATTAATAACTCTGAGGACACGGATAATTCGTGACTCTGGTGTTTCAGGATAATAACCCCCATACGTGCATCCGCTCACGAGCGCGCACACACACACAAGCCCAAAAAAAAAAAAAAAAAAAAAAAAAAAAAAAAAAAAAAAACCCTTTTTTTTNNNNAAAAAAAAAAAAAAAAAGAAAAGGAAACAAACAAAAAACCCTCTTCTTTTCCCTCTTCCAGAACAGCATAAACCAAACTTTTGTTTCCCTTGCTTTCGGAGAAATTTTTTAAAGGCTTTGTAGACAACAATTGGCTAGTTCCGTTTCCCAAAGGGAAATGTTGATTAGGAGAAGAACAATTATCACCTCTCCCTCCCCTCCACCTCCCGGCCCCCAAATAAAGCCCCTTGCAGTCTGTATCGTTACAGGAATCCACAAAAGGCATCATCTTCCCGCGCTGCGTTTATCAGAAAAGCCTGAACCTGCCCGTCGCACACGCAAACTCCTCCTTTAACCGAAATTAACCCCGAAAAAACTCTCTCGCGCGCGCGCGTGTGTCTCTCCCTTGACTAGGGGAACGGGTGCCGAGGTTTTC
>VZSF01011286.1:0-14507 GCA_013398295.1 Chionis minor
CATTCTATGATTCTATGATGTTCTTGGCTGCAGCCATTATCTTGTTTAGTAATGTGCCTGCCTGTTGCTTTCCTCATCTCGTCTGTGAACTTTTGTGAGAGTTTTTAAACTTCAGATGTCTCACTTGTAAATATTTACTAGCCAGCACATGCAGTAACTGGCAACTATAAACAGAAGTTGTTTGTTTCAGCCCGTAATCCATTGTGTGTCATGAAGCTGGCAGCATTGATACACCTGAATCTGAGCGTCTCATGCTCCTTGTTGGGGACGTAACTTGTTTTGGTAGAAATAACTATTTTGTTCTTCGAGAAGAAACAAGAACAAGCTTTGGGGCTTCACTTCCATTTGTCCTGAATTTACCGGTTGCTTACAGTTGTGCAAATTTAATATAAACCACAAATTTAAATACTGCTACTTCACTCTTTCTACATTTAGCTGAAACTCAGATCACAGAGAATAAATAGAACTTTTCTAAATGGGAATGGTGACAAATAAGGGTGCTAGTAGCTGAGTTTCATGGAATCCTCAAGGTTGGAAGGTACCTTTAAGACCATCGAGGCCAACCGTTGACCCAGCACTGCCAAGTCCAAGCCCACCACTAAACCATGTCCCTCAGCACCGTATCTGCCCGTTGTCTGAATATCTCCAGGGATGGGGACTCCACCACTTCACTGGGCAGCCTGTTCCAATGCTTGACAACCCTTTCTGTGAAGAAATTTTTTCTAATTCATCCTAAACCTGCCCTGGTGCAACTTGAGGCCATTTCCTCTTGTTCTGTCGCTTGTTACTTGGGAGAAGAGACCGACCTCCCTCTTTCTACAGCCTCCCTTCAGGGAGTTGTAGAGAACAGGAAGGTCTCCCCTGAGCCTCCTCTTCTCCAGGCTGAACAACCCCAGTTGAAAAGAGGATGGGTTTGATATCGCTTCCATAAAAGGAAACATCCTGTTAATTTCTAGCAGTAATCCTAGCCCTCTTTGTACCAGCTCAGGCAGTAAACGAAGTGCTTCTGTTCCTGTCATCTGATTGGTCTTGGGGCAGGGTAATGACATTTCAAAACATGTTTCTTATTAGATGAAGCAGATGATGATGATGACCCTGAGTACAACTTCCTGGAAGATCTGGATGAACCAGATACAGAAGACTTCAGAAATGATCGTGCTGTGAGAATTACCAGTAAGTCCTTTGGGAATCCCACCTCCTTTCTTCTTAGGATTAGTAATTCATTTTGAAAAGTGAGTGTTTTGTTGCAAAGATTTTTTTTCAGTGTAGGCTAGTTAAAAAAAAAAAAAAAATCTGCATACTGACTTATCATAGAATGGTAGGGGTTGGAAGGGACCTCTGGAAATCATCTAGTCCAACCCCCCTGCTGGAGCAGACACCTACAGCAGGTTGCACAGGATGGCGTCCAGCCGGGTTTGGAATCTTGCCGGAGAAGGACACTCCACAGCCTCTCTGGGCAGCCTGTGCCAGCGCTCTGACACCCTCCAAGTTCCTCCTTATGTTCAGATAGAACTTCCCACGTTCAAGTTTGTGCCTGTTGCCTCTTGTCCTATCCCTGGGCACCGCTGAAAAAAGCCTGGCCCCCTCCTCCCGGCCCCCTCCCTTTAGGTNCACAGGGACTCCCACGTCCCTTTCCACGGAGCTGCTTTCCAGCAGGTCAGCCCCCAACCTGTACTGGTGCAACCACTACTTGTTCAACTGGTGCTTGAACAGCTTCTCTGCAAAGTTGGCTTTTGGTGAATACATGAAAGGGTCTAGCCAGAGCTGCTGGGCTGTCAGCTGCAACTTCACCCCGTAGTAAAGACTGAAGAATAATACATATGTGATAGTACAGTGTCTCCTAAAGCTTCAACAATTCAGAGCTGAACACTTGCCTTACAACTTGAGTGTAATTCAGCTTTCTCCGAGTCCTTACAATCTTTAAGTTAGTTTTTATAAACATACCACTCTTCCATGTTCTCAATAAAGCCCACTTGATTTAGGTCTCGCTGCTGGTTAACATAACTTTAAATTTAATTCTGAAAATTAGTTTTTATATGATATTTGTTGAATCAAAACAGCTGAAGCTTTTCGGGGCCCAGCATTAAAAGGGGATATAATACCAGGGGCCTTTTCTTCTTGATCTTCTGCTTGCAAGCGGAGGATTTCCCTTTACAAGAGAGATTCCTTAAATGACCTGATATTATGACAGGATTGCTAAGTGCTTCTCGGAAGAGGAATCTTCATACTTCTTTTTAATTTTACTTGCAGAAAAGGAAGTGAATGAACTGATGGAGGAGCTGTTTGAGACAGTAAGTGATGCATTGGGTATAGCGGTGAGGAACAGAGCTTTCTCAGATCTGACATGACGTCTCTAAAGCTGTGAAGGTGTGGGCTCTGCAAGACGCTTAGTGCTGACTATGTGTAAAGGACCCTGCCCTAAAAGTGTAATTTTTAGCCTTGGAAAGGAACATATATAGGAACTTCCTTAAGTCCAAGCAGAAATGAATGCCTATGCTAAGAGAATCATCGCAAGCTTTATTAGCTAAAGGCAGTTGGTGGTAAATATACTACTTGAGCTCCCTATTCCTGACTTGGTACACGTTTGCTTCAGTTTCAGGATGAGATGGGTTTCTCGAACATGGAAGATGAAGGGCCAGAAGATGAAGATAATGTTACGGAGTCACGGCCAAATTTTAATACACCACAAGCACTTAGGTAGGGTCATTTGGTTATGGTCATAAAATTAAAAAAAAAAGAACTACTCTGTTACGATAAAAAGCGTGTGGTTGGTTACAGCTGTGCTGTGCCAGCCACCAAAGAGGTAATGCCTTTTCAGCACAGGCCACTGTGCTGAGCCATTTTTATTTATGGGATTTGCACACTTCACCACCTTTTTTCTGTCTGCCACCTTTCACTGTACTGATCATGATGCGTCTGGAGAAGATGACGATAACAGTGAAAATGTTGTGAATGCTGTTCAGAAAGAGACAGCAGGAAAGCCTGTGCTAAAAGATTGGTGCTGGCTGTTCTGTATCGTAGCTGAAAACAGTCCAGGTCTTTCAGAATGGTGATCTTTTCCAACAAGCCAGCATCTCTAGTGGAGGATTCTGTTCCTGCTTCTTTAATTTCCATGCTGCTGTCCCTTTGTAATTAAATACAGTGTTTATTTCTCAAATCCATCCACATATTCCCCCTTTATTAGACTAATTCTGGAAAAAAATGCTTCACTGCCTGGTAAGGTACTTACTCCAACTGTTAAACTAGCGGTAGTTCAGTGGAGCAGGGTGTTGCTCCTGGCAGTGGTACTGCAAAGCAAGGGGCAGAGAAGCAGCAGGTACTGGGGTATTGCTGCGTAGGTGATGGAAGCTATGGGCGACCTTGCAAACAAGGTCCCAACCTCAAAGCGCCAGCCGCTCTAGCTCTCTTAATTCCTGTGCTTTATTGTTCAGGGGAGGGGTAAAGTTAATTTACTTGACTTAAAAGTTTGCTTAAATTTTTTTTTGATGACAAGAAACGCTTGAGGAGCTGGTTTGACCAACTGTGTCACCTTATCTTTTTAAGTAAAAGGCTTGGATGTAATGGTGGCCTTCTCTCAGAAAAAAGACTGTAGAAGATAGCCAAGGCTTAGGTCTGGAACAACTATAAAGTTTGGAACTTGGCTTTGGATGGTTTTTCGTGTGGATTGTACTTGAAGCAGTGCCTTCAAGAGGAAAGGGTCTAAAGCATTTCTTTCTATGTAATAACGCTGCTCTGTTGAACTAATTGCAGAAACCAGCTAAAGGTGAACTGCGGTGTGAACGGTGTCTCCTTGTTTATGGGGCAGATCAGCTCAAGATCAAGCTGTATCTGTTTGGGAAAGGAGCTAAAATGAAGGCTGGAGTTTCTTGATGTTCCCTCTGGGATGAGCAGTACCAGAGCGGAGCGCAGCAATTCTTAAACCAGCTACAGACCGAAAGCAGGGAAACTTTGTGCGCTCTCCTGTTATCTGTATGCGTTTGTCTTTGGGAATGGCTAGTTGTATTCATTTTTCTTTGGTTCTCCCAATTGTTACTTCCCAATTTTCGTGTGTATACAGGATTCTTAAAGTTGTTTTGTGGCAAAATAACCCATTTGCTAGGTTTATTGTTATTTTTATGATAGAAGCATTAATAACTGACTTCAGGCCTATTACAGAAGCTAAGCTTTTAACTAGAATATTAACTGGTGGAGCTAAAATAAGTGTAAATCTATCATAAAGCAGGGGGTAGTTGAAGCTGGTTTTGAAAGGATGGTAATATGTACATCCTCTTTTCTGCTACAGGAGTAGCTCTTCCTATCAGCAGATGTCTAGTAGAGTACTCTGCATAAAGCTAGGTAATACTTTTTTTTTTATTTTATTTTTTTTAAATAACAGCATTTGAGTAATCGTGTGATCTTTCTGGAGACCCAGGTGGTAAAATGCCACCCATAATACCTTGGGTTCAGACCTTGCCTGCTGATAAGAGTTAAACAGGATTGTCACTGATGTATTCTAGATGATTTTAGATCCTGGCTGCTGGTGGGATTATCTGAGCACTTCAGTGGAACACGCATTGGATGTGATTGGGAAGGGTGGACAAGACTGTGCTGGTTTTGGCTGGGATAAAGTTAATCTTCCCCACAGAAGCTAGTAGGGGCAGTGTTTGGGATGTTTGCTGGAAACAATATTCCTAACAGGGATGTCTTGGTCACTGCCCAGCAGCGCTTAGACAGAGCCGAGGCCTCTCCTCCTCCTCACGCTGCCCCACCAGTGGGCAGGCGGGAAGGGGATGTGGCTGGGAGATATTCCTGCCCAAAGGAATATCCCATCCCATGTGACATCACGCTCAGTATGCGAAGCTGGAGGAAGAAGAAGGAAGAGGGGGGAACGCTTGGAGTGATGGCATTTGTCTCCCCAAGTAACTGTGAAGTGTGATGAAGGCCTGCTTTTCTGCGGGCGGCTGAACGCCTGCCTGCCAATGGGAAGAAAGGAGTGAATTCCTTGTTCTCACAGAATCCCAGAATGACGGGGGTTGGCAGGGACGTCTGGAGATCACCTCGTCCCCCCACCCCCTGCCAGAGCAGCGTCACCCCCAGCAGGTGGCACAGGATGGCGGCCAAGCGGGTTGGGAATGTCTCCAGAGAAGGAGACTCCGCAGGCTCTCTGGGCAGCTTGTTCCAGGGCTCTGCCACCCTCCAAGGAAAGAAGTTGCTCCTCGTGTTCAGATGGAACCTCCTGCATCCCAGTTTGTGCCAGTTACTCCTTGTTCTGTCGCTGGGAACTGCTGCAAATAGCCTGGCCCCATCCTCTTGCACCCGCCCTTTAGCTATTGCTGAGCATCAATGAGATCCCCTCGCGATCTTTTTCCCTAACTTGCGTGCTTAACTTTTGCTTTACTTATTAAACTGTCTTTATTTCCATTCAGGAGTCTTCTCACTTTGCCCATTCTCTCCCCTATCCCACTGGGAGGGAAGGAGGGAGCAGCTGTGTGGTGCTTAGTTGCCGGCTGGGGTTAAACCGTAACACTGTCCTTGGAATAAAGAGTTGAAGCGTTGCATCCCAGAATGACAGCGCTGTGGCAGATTGAAAGATTTATGTAGAAATCAAATGTATAAATAACTGTTTTTTCAAGTTTAAGTATACTGTCAGTGTGTTGAGTAGTACAGGGATGATAGTTCTTAAATTGCGCATCCCAGATGCAGAGTAAAATATTCTAAATAAATATGAATGGTTATTAAATAAATAATATGCGTTTAAATTTTTTGATTAAATTTAAATTTTGAATTGAAATGAATAAATAAATAAAATTATATGCTTATTTATGTTTCTCTCTGTCTGATCCCAAACAGATTTGAAGAGCCTCTGGCCAATTTACTGAATGAACAACACCGAACAGTGAAGGAACAGCTTGAGCAGTTGAGAATGAAAAAGTCCTCGATCAAGCCGTCACAAGAGATAGACAAATCAAAACCTCCCAATGAGAAGCCTCTGCAGAGCCTTGTTCTGGACAGTATGCAAAGAAAGAGGCTTCAGCAGCAAATGCAGCAGGTAATGAGGTGTTATCTGGTCTGACCTGGTGAACGTTTGCTGTATACTGCAGGGGGTGGGGAAGCCAATGGTACAGCAAGCACTTTGACATGCTTCCTTGAAAAAATTAACTGAAAAAGCTACATTTGAAGCTGGAGCTTCAGTAGGTGATGTTTACACGCCTGGTTCCACGCTGAAAGACAATTTGAATTGAACGTGCAAAGTAGAGCTTATGTCTTGCTCTTGTATTGTGCTTGTGCGAGGGAGCTGCCTTGGCTGTGTTTGAATTCTGTCTGTGTAATCTGTCAAAATCCTCTGTTTTCACCAACTTCTTTATTACTTTCTAAGAATATTACTCTTGATGTAGTTTGGATTCTTTTTTTCCTCTTCCTCCCATGCAAAGCTGTGTAGAAATTCCCCTTGAACATTTTAAAAGCTGTCAGCAGCGTAGATGAGAGGCTGTACTTAGAGAATTTGTTTCCCGTCACCATACAAAGTTCAAGAGGACTTGAAAACTTCCTGTCAGCTAAATCTCAGAGTGCACTGGTTTTGCGTGAACTTTCTACGAGTCTTGCTGAGTAGTTGTCTATTATTCTACACAGCTCCTACAGTGACACGTCTTGGTCTGGGGCAGCAAGGAGGGGACACAAAGCTCTGAAACGCAATTTAAAGAAATGGATCTCGCATTAGATGTCTATAGAGTAAATGACCTTTTTAATTTTGCAGCTGCAAAGCAAAATGTACGGTGTTTGTGTGCGTTTGGGGAGTTCTCATAGCTGAAGTCCTTATTTCTGAAGAAATATTTGTTTAATTAGAAAAAAGTATCCTTTCTGTATTGATAGTTCTGGTATGAGACCTTGGCAGAGAATCTAGGAAACTACGCTAAGACTGAAACAGGTGATGTGTTCAAAATTTGTGTAATAAACTTCCTGCCAGTGGATATTAAAGTTTCCCCTTGGTTTTCTATTGCTTGAAAGGTTTTTTTTTGAAGTCAGAATGTGATTTTTGGGGTGCTCAGGAGATACTTCTTGTGCCTCTATACTTATACTTGTGCTTTCCAGTTTCTTGGATTTGATACACTGAAAAAACACTTTGTCTGATTTTTATTCTTCAAGCATGTTCAGCTTCTGACTCAAATCCATCTTCTCGCAAGTTCCAACCCTGCTTTAAGTTCAGAGGCCAGCACTACCAGGATGTTTTTGGTAAGGATATGTCTAAAATCAGAGCTACGTGAATTTTAATGATCGCTAGTCACCAGAAATATTTAGAGAGCTTCATTTATTTAATTGATCCCATTAAACTGAGACATCCTACCACTCAATAAGGGAATGGTGTTGTTAGCCTTCTATTAATGTGCTAAGAATTCAGAGAAATAATTCACATTATGTTGCCTAATAACAATGCTTTGAATTAGCAGCTCTTTGAAATGTTTTTATTGTTTTCATGGAAATACTGAAAACAAAGTTCTGTAATAGTAATAATACAGCTTCTGTAATTAGTGAACATTCTGTGACCTTGAAAGGTTCTGGGAAGTGGAGGAATTTTCAGAATAGCCCCTCTGCTGGGAGGACAGGCTGGGAGAGTTGGGATTGTTGAACCTGGAGAAGAGAAGGCTCTGGGGAGACCTTTGAGCTCCTGCCAGCCCCTTAAAGGGGCTCCAGGAAAGCTGGGGAGGGACTTTTGACAAGGACGTAGGATGAGGGGTAATGCCTTCAAACTGGAAGAGAGGAGATTTAGAATAGATATTAGGAGGAAATTCCTGGCTGTGAGGGTGGGGAGCCCCTGGCCGGGGTTGCCCAGAGAAGCTGTGGCTGCCCCATCCCTGGAGGTTCAAGGCCAGGTTCAACGGGGCTTGGAGCAGCCTGGTGTGGTGGGAGGTGTCCCTGCCCAGGGCAGGGGGTGGAATGAGAGGAGCTTTAAGGTCCCTTCCAAGGTAAACCATTCTATGGTTCTGTGAATTTAAAAAATAATAAAAAAATTCCTATGTTTCTAGGTTTGCAAAGCACTCTTCTTTTTTTCTTTTAGGCCTGAAACTTCTCTAGGTTTTATTTTGTGCCTTATTGCATTGCATGTATTTGTTCTTTACCTTCCGTTTGAAGGCATGTTCTTCTATCTTTTTCGGTGTTTGACTTTGCAGAGTGAACTTGGTAACTTTGCTCGAAGCTCTACCCTCCTTCGTCAGTCATTCAATCCTAAGTTTCAAACGATGTTCCAGCCGTGTAACTTGAAGGGAGCGCTGCAGCTCATTGAAGATTTTCATGCCCAGGTCCAAGTTGACTGGAGCCCTCGCAAGGCTGTGAAGAAGAGCGGTAGGTATCGGAAGGGACAAGAGGTGGCAAAGCACTGACAGCGGGAGATCTTTCATGCTATGAGATATTTCCTGCAGATGAGATGCAGTTCAGCCTGCTGTTTGGGATGATTTTTCTTTTTTGAATCTTGTGAGGTATTTTTAGATCAAACTATCCACTTTATTGACTACTGGTTTGCTTCTTAAACTTGCAACCCAACAAAGCACGTTGTACGAGCTGTTGACTTTTGTTTGCCATCATAATCCTGCCATTTACTGTTCTGCAGATGATGTTTTGAGCTGCAGAAGTCCATCAAGAAAATATGAAGCTGGAAATAATTGTTCTAAATGTGTTGGTTAACACGCATCAAGGAAATACTCGCTTCATTATAGTAAAAAAACCTCCAAAACATTGGTTTCAAATACTTGGTTTGTGATTTTCTGCTACCTAGAGAGTGAACTCGCTTGCAATAAACAGAGCTTTTTAAAAGTGTTTTTTCGTTATGGAGCAAAAGAAAAGATGGAAGCAGAAAGTAGTTTTACCTTTTCCTGATTGTAAACTTGACGGAGAAAACTAGGAAACATGCAAATTCTAAAGACCAGGGAGAAAGCCTCTCTCTTTTTGCAGTGAAGGGAATAAAAGGAACAGTATTTCCAAGAATTCACTTGTGAGAAGCGTTGTTTGTCCGTGTATACGTCAGTCCTTATCCGTCAACTCTTTCCACAGCCAGTGAATTTCCATGTTTGCCAAAGCAAGTGGCATGGATTTTGGCAACAAGGAGAGTCTTCATGTATCCGGAGTTACTGCCAATATGTTCTCTAAAAGCAAATCCTCCCCGCGACAAGATTATCTTCACCAAGGCAGAGGACAAGTAGGTGCTTAGAATTACTGAATAAAGTGCATACAAATTAGACTATTTTGTGAAGGAGAATAGGATGCAAACTTTTGGGCTATCTGTGTATAGCACATCCAAATCGCAATCTGCTGTACTGTTTAGAAGACTTTTTCTCTTTCTTTTCCCCCCCCCCCCTTCAGTCTATTAGCTTTAGGCTTGAAGCATTTTGAAGGGACGGAGTTCCCAAAGCCTTTGATCAGCAAATACCTCTTGCCAACAAAAACTGCCCACCAGCTCACGGTACGAATCAAGAATCTCAACATGAATCGAGCCCCTGATAATATCATCCGAGTAAGTGACGCGTTCAGATCCTGGCTTGGTCTTTTTGGGCTTTGTGTTTCTGGTTGGTGTTTGTTGTTGTGCTCTTTGTTCCAAGGACCTTTTTGTATATGTGCCGACACTTTCTTAAAAGAAAATGTCATCCTTTTATTAGTAATGAGGATTTCTTCAAAAAGACCTTAACCTCCCTACCTTGCAAGTACTTGCATTACTGTTTTGACTCTTTAGAGCCCAGCACTTGCAGACAGTCGTAGTACAACTGTGGCTTCAGTAATCCTGACAAATTCATACAAATAAACTTTCAGCAGTGAAGCTTACACAAAAGTGCTATCTCCAGTCAGGCTGAAGGTCCAGCTGGCCAAACAGCTGACCCTGTCCCATAAGCTAATGGCCACTGCTGAAGGGAGAACAAGAACCAGAAGAACAACATCTGCTAGAACTTCAGGCTTGCTTTTCAGAGAAACCAAGATGGCAGTGAGCTCTTGTTCAGCCTTTATTACTATTTTTTAAATACGCCTGTGGGCAGTACCTTATTAAAGTAGTAGTGAGGAAAATCGTTTTATTCCGGTGAACGCTTCTACAGAGCACAATCCTTACCCTACATCCCAGCAGTTACTGGACGGGTGATCTGACCGCAGTCATCTTGTCTTGCATTCTCTCCTGTCTCCCCGTAGTACTATAAAAAGACAAAACAGCTGCCCATTCTGTTCAAGTGCTGTGAGGAAATCCAGCCTAACGAGTGGAAGCCGCCCGTGGAGAGAGAAGAACATTGCCTGCCATTTTGGCTAAAGGTGGGTTCTGCTATTCCTCATCCAGCATAGGGGGTTTTGGTGGTGGCGGCTGGTTGATTTCTTTGGGGATTTTTTTTTTGTTGTTTTAGGTTGGGTTTTTTTTCTTTCTTTAGAGCCTAGGTGCAGAGTGAGTTGTTTGGTTAGCTTACAGTGCTGAAGTCAAAAGGCAGTCTCGGTGTATTGCACAGGGGACCGGTTGTACTTGGCAGCCTGAAGAATGACACGCTGCTCGCGGTGCTTGTCTGCCCGGCTGCAGTGCAGGATTGAAGTTGTCATGAACGTACAGTGTTTGTTGTCACATCCTTGTTTTGCTACATGGGCGTATTTCTAATTTCTCTGGTTTCGCATGTTGATTTTGTTATTTGGCTTTAATTTGTTGAAGACCATAGCCTGACCCTTGCCTTATGGTTAGCGGTGTTGCCATCTTTCCTGCTGTATCACAGCCATGAGAGAGGGCATGTTCTTCCCCCATAAAACTTCACCAAGAGGAAGGAAGAAACTTGGGAGTTCGGGGTTTTGTTAAGGTTATATTCACCTGGAGTGTGGCTGTTATTTTGGTTATACCCAAATGTCTCATGCTTTGTAAGGATTCTTTGCACAAGGGAGACTTAAGTTGGAGGCACAGTAACCATGCTTGCGAGTCAGTCGAAGAGGACTTAGGAGCTTTAGATTGGATATTAGGAAAAACTTCTTTACGGAAAGGGTTCTCAAACATTGGAACAGGCTGCCCAGGAGGTGGTGGAATTGCCGTCCCTGGAGGTATTTAAAAGCCGGGCAGACGTGGTGCTGAGGGACATGGGTTAGGGGTGGTTTTGGTAGGTTATGGTTGGTCTCGATGATTCCAACCCAAGTGATTCTATGATTCTATGACTGTGCCTGAGGAAAGAGTTAGATTCAGATGCTATAAAATCCCATTCTCTTAATCGCCCATTGTATTGCGTTGTTACAGTGAAGCTTCCTTCCCACAAAATCTTGTATTTACCAAAGGAACCTTTATAAAGCAATTCATCTTTCAGATTGTCAGACTCTTTTGAAGGCTTTGTACGAAAATCCGTGAATATAAAGTAATATAACGTAAATAAAAAAATGCTTTACTTTCAGAAGCAAATTGCTGTCTGTTGCCTTCTGAGGTGCTCTTCGAAGGTGGTAATAGAGGAATAGCCGATGGACTGGACTAATAAACTCTCGTTCCCTTTAGGCAAGCTTGCCCTCCATTCAAGGGGAATTGAAGCAATTGGCAGAAGATGCCAGGGAGATGCCAGGTTCACCTGATGCAGAATCTGTCTTTCTGAGGACAGGAAAGGAAACTTCAGACACGGAAGATGACGAAAAATACCCTCTACTCATGCCAAAGGGACTAGTACTGACCTTAAAGCCCCTTGCCAACCGATTCTCTAGGAGAGCATGGAGGAGGCAGAGGTCTTCAGCTCTGAAGCCTGTCCTCATTCGACCCAGTCCTTGTCTTCAGCCCAGTTCCAACGCTATTAACATCCAGAAAACTGTGAAGTTGTCTCAGTCAGAAGCTCCTCCCAGCAAAGTTATGGTTCAGATACCTCGGCTGATCCAGCCAGCTACAGTTGTGCAGACAGTGCCGGGAGTGCAGCCTTTGAATGTTCCAGCAGTGGTGGGAAGTGGGGACAGCTTGGAATTTCAGAATGTGCTCTCCACTTCGCATTTGGACTCTAGACAAGCTTTCTCAGCTGCTGTACCACCAGCTCTTGTGTCCTCAAATCCAGTAACTTTTCAGCCAAAATTGATGTTGCCAGCTTTGGCCGGAGCAAAAATACGCAAGCCTTGCGTTCGTAAGGGATACCAAAAGAAAAAAGGGACAAAATCTGCCCCACTGATAAAGACTTCACCTTTGATTCAGCCGTCTCCTGTCATCCTCACAGTACCTGCTACCACAGTGAAAGTGGTTAATATCGGCAATGGTTGCAATATGATTCAGCCCATAAATACAACAGTTGGGAGAGGCACCCAGGCTATTCCAGTTACAACCTTATTGGTAAATCCATCCACTTTCCCGTGTCCATTAAATCAGCCTCTAGTGACTTCTTCAATCCCTTCACTGTTAGTCTCCCCCAACCCTGTTGGTCTTTCTGCGTCATCTGTTGGTGAAAATGAAGAACAGCTGAATCTGGTTCCTTCCTGCCCTGCTGGAAACAACAAAAATACCTATCCCTTGGTGGAGCCCAAGGTTGAACCCCCAGAGCTCTATGTTTCATGTTCCGCTGTCTCCCCAAAGAAGGAATGTAGTACAAATCCTGCCGCTTCAAATAATGGCAGTCAGGAAAAGGTAAATAAGAGCGACTGCTGTAGCTGGACAGTGGTGGAAGGAGACGAGAATACTTCAGAGCCGCTGTCTGTGGACCTTTTGCCTCATTTAGAAGACCCAGATGAAACAGTAAAAATTGAGCCTGAAGATTCAAACGATGCTAGCAAGGAAGTAAACCCAGTACAGAAGAGGGATCTTGTATGTGCTGAAGTGAAGGAGGAATTCATGCTGGATCTTGGCCAGGAGCTGAACATGGAGGCTGCATGTTCATGTTCCAATGACCTGAAAGAAATTAAAAAGGAGCACACGTTGTGTGACGAGAAGGGAGAAGAAGAACGCCGGGCTTTGCAGTCATTGCCCCAGGGTGAGCAGCAGACAGATGTGGTTGGTGTTGCTGGACCACAAGTAAGCAGTGAGTCTCCCAAGAATCTTTGTTATACAGCAGATGTTGAGGCAGAATTTAGTAGTCCACTAGGAAGACCAGAAGATTCATCCAGTATAGATGGCCAGTCTGTTGGGACACCAGCTGGCCCTGAAGCTGGAGGAGAGAGAGAAGGGCAAGAAGAAGAGGAAGAAGATGACTTTGATGATTTTACACAAGATGAGGAGGAAGAAATGTCATCAGCCTCAGAAGAATCTATTCTTTCGGTGCCAGAGCTTCAGGTAAAAGCAAACAAAACTCTAAAAAACGTGTTAATGACAAATATAGGTGTCCTGAAATACCCTGGTGGAGTCAGGGCAAATCACCATTTGAATCGAGTTGGAAATCAACTGTTAACTATAGAATAGCATAGTATTGTGCTGTTTTACAGAGAAACTGGACACCATGTTTTTCTGTGAAGATTTTAAGTCCAAACTAAAGGAATACCTTTCAAATACGCAGATTTAAATTCTGCGAAGTTTTAAAAGACTTCCTCAACTGGGGCTGTTCTCGAGTAAGAAGTACTTTAAGTGAAAATTGTTTTCCAGGTCACAATTCCAGGAAGCCTTTAAGAACTAAGACTGTCATTAAGGATTCCGGTCTAACTTAAGGCTTTTATAAGTGGCATATTCTGAAATTTAATTTTGTGCATGATACAAAAATAGTCTATTCTGGTTGTTGTTGAATACTGCCCCTTCAGTAGAATTCTCTAGTTGGTCAGATGTTGATCTGTGAAATTGGCTGTTAGAATTATGATGGAATGAGCCAGTTGCCGAATGACATTAAAACAAACACTGAAAGAAAATAATGTGACCTTTTTTTTGTTGTTGCTTTCTAAGGAGACAATGGAAAAACTTACTTGGCTGGCAACGGAGAGACGTTTAAGCCAAGAAGGAGATTCTGAAGAAGAGAATTCCCAAGAAGAGAACTCTGAGCCGGAGGAGGAGGAGGAGGAGGAAGGGGAAGGAATAGAGAGTTTACAGAAAGATGATGAAATATGTGGCGATATATCAGAGGAACCTAAATCTGCCTTCCCATTGACCAAGATGGCCCCGCAGGTGGAAGCCCACAGAATGCCAGTGGGTAAGTTCTGTGGGTTGGTTTTGACAGAGGGCATGGGGAAACAGAGCTGCTCTCTGCATTAAAAGCAAAACAATGAGGCAACTTTTAATTTCACTGAGTATGTTGAGCTTAGTGATGCTAAGCCTGAACAACCTGAAAGTGCGTAAGTCCATGGGACCTGATGAAATTCATCCACGGGTCCTGAAGGAGCTGGCAGACCAAGTTGCGAAGCCACTTTCCATCATATTTGAGAAATCGTGGCAGTCTGGTGAAATTCCTGTGGATTGGAAAAAGGGGAACATAACCCCGATATTCAAGAAAGGAAAAAAAGAGGACCCAGGAAACTATAGGCCAGTCAGTCTCACCTCTGTGCCTGGCAAGATCATGGAGCAGATCCTCCTGGAATCTCTGCTAAGGCACATGGAAAATAAGGAGGTGATTGGAGACAGCCAACATGGCTTCACCAAGGGCAAATCCTGCCTGACAAAC
>VZSF01011286.1:14975-28609 GCA_013398295.1 Chionis minor
AGAGCCACTAAGATGATTAGAGGGATGGAGCACCTCTCCTATGAGGACAGGCTGAGAGAGCTGGGGCTGTTCAGCCTGGAGAAGAGAAGGCTCCGGGGAGACCTGATAGCAGCCTTTCAGTATCTGAAGGGAGCCTACAGGAGAGCTGGAGAGGGACTCTATGTCAGGAAATCTAGTGACAGGACGGGGGGTAATGGTTTTAAATTGGAAGAGGGCAGATTTAGATTAGATATTAGGAAGAAGTTCTTTACTGTGAGGGTGGTGAGGCACTGGAACAGGTTGCCCAGAGAAGTTGTGGATGCCCCATCCCTGGAAGTGTTTAAGGCCAGGCTGGATGGGGCTTTGAGCAACCTGCTCTAGTGAGAGGTGTCCCTGCCCATGGCAGGGGGGTTGGAACTTGATGATCTTTAAGGTCCCTTCCAACTCTAACCATTCTATGATTCTATGCTTTCCATCTGGAAATAGAATTTTGCAACACAGTCACAATTCTGTAAAAAAAGAGTTCTTACTGTAGAAGCCCTTGCGCACGCGAACCGAGTGTCCTTAGTCCATTTTAATGCATACGCTTTGCAAATTTGCAGGCATAAGGTTTGTGATTTGGGTCAGCTAATACCCAATACCTACAAAAGAATGACGTTAAATAGTCAAATCTTTGCTAAATTGAATTTTGTGTTATAAGGTCACGTTGGGCAAAAAATATGAAACAAAATAATACCATATTTTTCTGCCCCTGGTATGCAGGAGATGTAGCTATTAGTTCGTAGCAGATTCTAGCCAAGTGCCAGCTGGGATGGGTTTGTTGCTGTATCCAGTGATTTTTTTAAAGAAATAGCCAATTTAAAAGGTTAGCCAGCCTGAGTAATGAAAAACACACTCACACGCTTACGGGGGAGTGTAAACAGTTAACTCATGACTAACTCTGAAAAGCTACGTTCTCTTGTAATATTGATCTAGAACAGTAGCTATCTGCCAGCCGAGGGAATGTATGACAGATACCTGTACGACTTCCTTTGTGCTTCTTCACAGGAGAAAACATGAAAGCCCCTGGGAAGAGCAGGAACTCCCACAGAACCAGAAATAAGAGGGGACGGGCTCGTGCTAGCAAAGATACATCTAAGCTGCTCCTTTTATATGATGAAGACATCCTAGAGAGAGATCCCCTGCGGGAACAGAAGGATTTGGCATTTGCACAAGCCTATCTAACCAGGGTAAGGCAGACCAGGATGGAACTCAGAAGCAGGAACGTTGAGCAATGTCCTGGTTTGAGGTAAAACAGAACCAATTCATGTCAACGTCCCAAACCACAACAGGTGCTTTGAATCCTCTAACACGGTTCATGCCTGAGCGTAACTGCCAATTCTAACTGGCTGTACTGGATCTGGCTGGGAGTTCTCTTTCTTCATAGCACCCCACATGGTGTTCCTTTACTTATTAAACTGTCTCGGTCTTGACCTATGACTTTTCTTGCTTTTTTTTGCTCTTCTTCCCTCCCCTGTCCTGCTCGGGGAAGGTGGGGAGCGAGTGGGTGGCTGTCAGGGGGTGCTCAGCTGCTGGCTGCAGTCAGTCCGCAATGTGGGCCCTCCTTTAATTTCAGCGCTTCCGACTCTTAGATTTGGTTCCCTTCTCTCTTGTGAGCAGTTCAAATCTATCTTTAAGGAAGAGACTCGGCTGGCTCAACAAAACTGGAAGCACTGTGTAAATTCTGAGTAGCAAGAGATCAAATATTTACTAAATAAACTTGTTGCCTCCCTGGATGTTACATAGTCCTCTAAAGGTCTGTTGTTTTTTCCAGGTGCGTGAAGCCTTGCAGCATGTTCCTGGAAAGTACGAAGACTTTCTCCGCATTATCTATGAGTTTGAGATTAGCACGGACAAGCGAACAGCTGTGGATCTCTATTCCACTTTACAGAAACTGTTGCACGACTGGCCGCAGCTGCTCACAGATTTTGCCGCCTTTCTTTTACCAGAACAAGCTCTGGAGTGTGGACTGGTAGGTGTAATGAAAGGAGGAGAAGAAATTTTAAGCAGGCAGTGTGAACGCTTTTGGGGAGTGAAAGAATTAAGGAATTCTTTCTAAGGCGAGAAAGGTAAAGAGCTGGTAAATCATGTGCTTACCTTGCTGTTTTATTAATCAGAATTGGAAAGTGTAGCGTTTGTTTGAAGTCTCAGAGTAAGTATTACTGTGGAGAATCGGCCTTTCCCAGCTCCGTTGCAGAACCTGACTGCGGAGACAGTGTGCAGTGAGCGCAGTGGTTCCCTTGTCTCCCAAATGAGCCTTCCGCTTTGTAAGATAGAGGCGTTCGCCTGTTACGTTCTTTCTGGATTTTCCTATCTTATGTGCTTGTGGTTGAAGCAAAACATTACAGCTCACGTAAGTATTGATTATACCAAGTCTTGTTTCTGTTCCTCATTTTGCAATGGGTGTCAGTACAAATGGAAAACAAATAGCAAGACAGGCATTTTATAGCTTGCTTAAGCCAACCAGAGATGCTTGGGAATGTGTTCTTGAACATGCGGGTAAATCTTTTTCTTTTGGTCAGTTTGAAGAGCAGCAAGCGTTTGAAAAAAGCCGGAAGTTTCTCAGGCAGCTGGAGATTTGTTTTGCTGAAAATCCTGCCCACCATCAAAAGATCATCAAAGTTCTGCAGAGCTGCGCAGACTGCCTCCCCCAGGAGATTGCGGAGGTAATCGGGCATCCAGGTGTCTCCTTGCTCCCAAAACCCCCCGAGATCGGCATTAGCTTGTCTGCTACGCTGCTCTTTGAGACCGTGAGAGCAGATCAAGTGTGATCTCCCTCTGCGGGGCACAGTAGAGAACTGAAGCTGCCTCTTCAAAGAGGCTTTACAATGAACTGGCCCGTGTGTCTCCTCTCTCCTACCTCTGCCTTGCTTTTATCACCTTGCAAGGGAAATCTTAGTTTAATGCCTGCTACAAAGTCTGCCTAGAATTTTGGAGGGATATTTCTATGCTAGTTGGATATCTGGGTGTGTAATTGTCTTAAAATATGGAAGTAGTAGTACCAATGCAAGCATAAACTTCCATGTTGGAGGTCTAGTAAGCCTTGATGTTCTACTTGTTTTGAGAAATCCGGTGACGACATGGAACAAAACACTGTTTTTTTGTGTTTTTTTTTTTTTTCTGGATTCCTCTTCTTTCAGCTGAAGACCCAAATGTGGCAACTGCTGAAAGGACACGACCACTTGCAGGATGAATTCTCCATTTTCTTTGATCACTTAAGGCCCTCGGCCAGCCGCATGGGAGACTTTGAGGAGATCAACTGGACAGAAGAGAAGGAATATGAGGTGGAGCAACCTTTTCCCCAAGACCAGAAAAGATAAAAGCAGAGATATGAGACATGTTTGAACTTGAACTCAAATTGAGGCAGCATTTCCAGAGAAAAGGAAGCAGCAGGGTGGGATAGGTGTTGGATGACTGAAGCAAATGTTCCAAATATTTTTTACAGCATTTATGTCTTTTTCTGACATAACTGAACTTGTCGCGTCCTGGAACTGAGCTCCATATTCAGAAATTGATGGGGAAAATGAAGTTTAGTCTGCTGAAGATAGAGCAGTTTTTCTGTGTTTCTTTTTTTCTAGTTTGATGGGTTTGAAGAGGTGTCTTTGCCCGATGTAGAAGAGGAGGATGAACCACCTAAGATGCATGCAGCCTCAAAAAATAAGAAGCGGAAGGAGATGGGAGGCCAGACTAACGACAAGGTAGGCCTGGGGTATCTTACTAGTGGACACATCTGGACTCTGAGCAAATGCATGCCCGTGAGGATAAACATGTCTTACCAAGAGATGTGACGACAGCCTAAAAAGATTTGGAGAAAAGGGATTGAAGTATTTCCAATGTGCTTCGCTTGCTGGCAGCGTAATGGCTTCAGTTCTCTGCAGGTGTGCGCAGAGTGCCACTTGGCCCTTCCTGGCTCCCTCCGGGGTTAACCTTCCCCTGACTGTCATCTTTGTATACCGTGTACATTTGTCAGCTGGAGTATGTCTGTTTCCAGGAGGTCGAGTGGGTAGATGGGATGAAGGAATGTTCATGTTCCTGCCATGAAGGGAGTAGCGATCTCAAGCTAAAGAAAAGCAAAAGGAGGACCTGCAGCCATTGTAGTAGTAAGGTTAGTTGATAGGCCAAGTCACTGGAGTGGTGAGTGGAAAGTAGAGTCCTGCCAAGAGTCCCCCTGTTGTGATGATCTCTCCATCCTCGGGCCTCGTGTCTCCAAAATAATGTGTTGAGGAAGAAAATAAATCAAAAGATGACCAGTAGTGTCTCCCTCTTCGGAGCTCTGACTGCACAACCTGGCCTTCCCCTGTCTGTCTCCTGCTCACTTTCTACTGTCCCTCCTTGCTACGCTAAATAGTGTTAGTTTTGATGGTTTTCTTTGAGTTAAGAATAAGATTTTTTAATGGAAAATTCTTGTGTGGCCACTTTGTGAAAAGAACTGTTCCTGTTCATAATAATAAAAAAAGATTCAGCTTTCTAAATGCAAGCATGTTGCCAAACTGAAGCCTTTGCTAGGGTCAAGGAATACTTTGCTTCCAAAAGGCCGGAGTGTTAGGTTTGGACCAGTATATCACGTCTGTAATTGTGTGCCCATATATTAATTTGCAGGTGTGTGAAAACAAACTTTATAAAAATAAAGATTCTCAAGAGCTGACAGCAAGCCTTGTTCAACAAGAATCAAGTCCTCAGCCTGAAGGAAAGGCTTCTGGCGCGTCTAAGGAACCTGCAGAAGAAAGCCTGGAGAACAGAGACGAGGGAGAGGATGGCCAGAGCAGAACAAAAGCCGTATTGAGGAAAGTGGACTCTCTGGCTTCAGGTACATGAAAGTCTTGTGTACAGACAGGTATATCGGTCATCTCCAAAGTACTCCACGCAAATGAAAATAGGTATAGGACTTTCTGATGCAAATTTAGTGGGATAATGAGAACTTCTATCTTTTTCCTTTTATTTTTCTTTGTGTTCATTTGAATGTGCATCTATGCAGAGTGTTTCTTTCAAAAAAAGTTTTCCTGACTAGAAAAATATTCTCCCCTTTTCAGAATGACGACTCCATTGACGCTTCTCTTGCTAGCATACTACTCCGATTCCCAGGAGTACCAGTCCATGATACTGGTTTTTTTTTTTTTTTCCCAGTTTTCATTTTAGCACAGCAGTTCACAGTCACCATCTCTACAGTCTTTTAAATGATCTCCTTCATGTTAATTTGGTGGGGGTTTTTTTTTTTTCTTTCAGTCTGGTACAGACAAGGGGAGAGATTATTATTGCAGGATAAACAACCTGAAAGATCTCTTCCTTCCTTCAGCAGCCATGTTAGCGGCTCAGTTAGTGCTGCAGAGGTTAAATGGAGCAGCTTCAGTGTAATGGTCTGGTTTAGGGTGGTTTTGTCAATGGGGCACCAAGAGCAGCAATGTTTGCGCTTTGAGCGTTTCTGTGCCGTGCACTTACACTTTTTCATACGTTCATCGCTTCTTGGCACAGCAGCTGGTGGTGGTAACCCGCAACGGTGAAGAAAAATGACTGCGGTGTGCCAGCTTTGAATTGCAGGATGGGTAAACTGCAGATAGAATTACAAAGCTGCTCCCAAACTGTGCTCTCATTTACAGTGTTACGCTCTAGAAAAATAAGGCGGGGGGAGATTATCTTAAAAACTAAGTGAATAAAGCCTCCAGAAGTTTTTCTTACTTAACAGCTAGTCTAAACCTGTTTGGGTTTCTTACCAGGATCTCACCTGGAAGGAGGAAGGATTGTCTCCAGCAGACATGCATCTTCTGAAAAAGCTGCGCTGCCTGATAATCAGGTTCAAGAAGCGGGTGTCGGTGTTGTTGGGAACACTACAAAGGACAGTGACTCTTCCATCACTGGCCCCAGGTGCACACATCTACAAAAACCTACCCTAAAGCTACCTCAAGAAACCAAAGACTGCTCCTGCGCTGTGGGAAGAAAGAGCGAGGGACGAAACCAGCAACATCAAGGAAATGCAGACGCTTCCCTTGGGCCGAGCGGAGATCTGCTGCTGTCCTCTCCTTCGGCTGCAGCGAAAGATTTAATGGGACCTACTTCCTCTTCTGGAAAGAGTTTACATCAGACTAAAGGGCTTTATTCTGATGCATCAGATAAGCTTGCCATCGTTGGTCATGTTTCAAAATCAGGTGTGAAGGAGTTTGAGGGACCACCTTTGCCTCTGGAAGAAAAGCCTGAAGCAAAGCAGGGCTGGATGACAGTGGGTAAAAAACCAACGCTGGGTAAGAGCTGCAGCTCACAGTCCCCTGATAATTGCATTTTGGAAACAGATGATGTGAGCTGCACTGGAAACTTTCCTGAGAGCAGATTAAAGTCAAATGCAAACAACTGCTTCCAGGTGCATCAGCATTCTGAGCAGCTAGAATATAGAGTGGTTCCTGCCTCCCTGGGGCAGAAGGAAGAGGAACAGCAACAGCAGCGAGTCACAGAAGCGACTGTGTGTGCTAAGAACAGCAAAGTCAGCTCAACTGGGGAGAAGGTTGTCCTCTGGACCAGGTATATCTGCCTGAACTGCATCTCGTGTCCTTCGTGCATTCAGTGCTTGGCTTCAGCTTTCATAGCATAGAGTACCCTTTATTTTCATTTTGTATTCCCATTTTCTAACGTCTTCTGCCCCCTCCCTTTGAATATTCCTGCCTCATTTCCTCTAACCAGTCTGTCATAGCTGCCCTCTTGGTCCTACAAGAAATACTGACTGCTTGAGGTAGTATAACTATTTTAGTACATCAGGCTGGGGAAGAATTTATTTTCACCTTGAAAAAGCTTAAAAAACCAGGCTAAATGCAGCTCTGCTTAGTGCTGTGTCTCATGATTGGTGGTGGCAGTAAAGGAACAAGCCTGCTGGACTTGCCCTGATTGTTACCCTGACCCGGGAAGAGGCTTCTCGGGCTTGTGGTCGTTGAAGTGTCAGCACTTGGTTTTTTTGGCTGCTTTTTAACGATTGTACTGTTTTGCAGGGAGGCTGACAGAGTCATCCTGACCACCTGCCAGGAGAAAGGAGCCCATCTGGAAACCTTCCATGCCATCTCGCAGAAACTGGGCAACAAGACTGCTAGTGAGGTGAGGGGCGGCTGCGGAAAAGCTGCAGCCAATGGGGAAAGGGGGTGGAAGGGAAGGAAAGGCAGAGGTTTGCTGTCGTGTTGGTCTCCTAAACTTAACTTCCATTTCATGTTGCATCAGAGAAAAATAATCCCAATTGTAAATAAATAAAAAAACCCCAACAACTCAAAATAAACCCTGCTCTGTTCCGATGGAGCCCGAAGTCATGACTGCTTTGGTCCTTTTCATGACGGTACCACTGACAGACCGGCCTTCCCTTTGGTGCCAGAGTTGTTCCAGTGGCTGCGACTTGGGTCTCCTGCCTCAGTACACAAGGAATCGGGGGGGGGTTTGTCTCTCAACCTTCCCCATATCACCACCCAAGAGTCTTTCCAAACTGCCAGTTTTCCTCCTGCAAGTCAGTAAATGTCACCGTTCTTCCGAAGAAAACAGAACCCCGTGCTCTTCCATTCCTCTTTCCCTTTATGATTGTGTAAATTGTGATGGTGGGGTTTGTTTTAATGTAAAAGCGCAAAACACCCTGCACTTTGTAATAGGAAACTTCCATTTCATGCCATCTTTTAGGTCACTAGTCCTCTTGCGTTTTCCCTTGTTCTTCAGGTATCCCACAGGTTCAGAGAACTGATGAGGCTGTTCCATACGTCCTGCGATGGGAGCTCTGAGGATGAGGAGGACGCCACGAGCACCAGTAATACGGACCAGTTATCAGATAAAGATCTTCTGCTTTCCGAGGAAGAGCCTGATGACTAAGGGGTTTCTGGCTTGATAAGCTCCTGACTGCAGCAGGAGCCGCGTTTGCCAGTTTGCTGCTAGACAGGTGCTGTGGATGAAGGAAAAATGTTTGCACAGGTACTTGAGACTGTACCTTGGGTTGTTTTTTTTAGTTCACTTTCCTGCTACACTTCTGAAAAGCTGCACTTCTCGATCTGTATCAAACTAAAAAGACTGTGAAAAGGTGTCGGGGCGATGATAGCATCCTCTAGAACCTACACGGGGACTCTCAACAATGATATGACAGAAGTGACGCTTGTGGACACTGACCTCACTCCGCAGTGAAGACTGGGCCACCAGCCTTTGAACTGAACATGTAAATATTGTATCATAAGATGTCGGTTTTCATGTGGAACAAACACATGATTTTTTTTTTTTTGTAAGGTTTCCCCTTGTGTTGATTGTATGTGGGAAAGTTACAATCGGAATTCTGTATTTATTGTGTGGACTTAGATTCTAACAGGTGGAGCAAATTCATTTTGCAAAGTTTAAAAAAAAAAAACACACCCAAACATACAAAAATAGCCCCCAAAAAGCAGCTTTCCTCCTCTACAACACAACAGCAAGTGGCTGGACACCTTAAGCCAGCCTTTGTAACAAGATTTTGCTAAAATGAAAAGGAAATGGCCGTTGGGCCATCTTTAAAGCCATTCCCTTTAAGCTCACTTTCAGACGAAAGATATTCTTACTTCTGCTCTCTCTAGTAATAAAGATCAGTTAGTCCAAATCTGCTTCATCTTCAGATTCATCTGCTTCAAACCCCGTTTCGTAGCACTGGGACAGAGTTCTGAGCTCCTCTAAGGCCTCCTGGAAGGCATCCTCTTCCACTCCGGCCAAGAAGAAGCTGGGCCAGCGCCGTGGGTTCACCTTCTGTAGATCCTTGCACAAGCCAGAGAGGAGTGTGTGGAGAACTGGCGACGACTGCAGGGCTGCCAGGACAGGGATGCTTTCAACAGCTGCAGAGAAAAACATCTTTAAATACACCGACCTCATTCTCCTTCACAAGCAGTTGCTTTACTTGAATGTAGCATAAGAGCTGTAACCCTCATAATCTTTGCCTTACGCTCAGAAGTGTTTGGTTTTGTGGTGGTTTGGGTTTTTTTTTTTAAAATGATTCTTTTATCTCTGTTAGACCCTACAGGTTTGGGTTGGAAGGGACCTTAAAGATCATCCAGCCCAATCCCCCTGCCCTGGGCAGGGACACCTCCCAACCACACCAGGTCGCTCCAAGCCCCGTCCAACCTGGCTTTGAACACCTCCAGGGATGGGGCAGCCGCAGCTGCTCTGGGCAACCCCGGCCAGGGGCTCACCTCCCTCACAGGCAGGAATTTCTCCCCAACATCTCACCTAAATCTCCCCTCTTTCAGCTTAAAACCATTCCCCCTCATCCCGTGGCTCCACTCCCTGATCCTGAGTCCCTCCCCAGCTTTCCTGGAGCCCCTTTCAGACACTGGCAGGGGCGGGAAGGTCTCCCCGGAGCCTTCTCTTCTCCAGGCTGAACCCCCCCAGCTCTCCCAGCCTGTCCTCCCAGCAGAGGGGCTCCAGCCCTCCCAGCATCTCTGGGGCCTCCTCCGGCCCCGCTCCAACAGCTCTGTGTCCTTCTGCTGCTGGAACCCCCGGAGCTGGACCCAGGATTCCAGGTGGGGTCTCCCCTGAGTGGAGCAGAGGGGCAGAATCCCCCCCCCGGCCCTGCTGGCCCCACTGTGGGGATGCAGCCCAGGGGGCTGGGGGGTTCAGGGCTGCCAGCGCACGGTGCCGGCTCCTGGGGAGCTTCTCCCCCACCAACACCCCCAATCCCTCTCCTCAGGGCTGCTCTCCAGCCATTCCCCACCCAGCCAGGATTTCTGCTTGGGATCGACACGTGATCTCTTTCCGCTGCCAAGTTTAAGGGGTACTTGTTACCTGCAGCAGAATAATGGGGCGGTTTGTCCAGGAGGAAGCCTTGTCTGGTCAGAAGAGGAGAAAAAAACTGGGGGTACGGAGGTAGAGTATGACATGGCTGCTCGAGCACGTGGGACGTGCTGTAAGGAAGAAGGTGAATAGATGTTACTTGCTCTACCTTCCCTTTCCAGTTAGCGTTGTCTGTTCTAAAACAAACCAAAAACTGGTACCAACCTCAACGCCCCAGGGAACAGAGTGTGTAAATAATGCTGCAGAGTCTGCTCCGTGCTCTCACAAGCGTGGAGGGGCGAAGCGGGCTGCTTTCCCGGACAGCTGCTGCAAAGAAAACGCAGTTTTTTTCCAGGGAACTTGACTGAAAATGTCAGTGACTCAGCTGCTTTTTAGCTCTTTAGTAGCAGGTAACTGGCCAGATGACTAGACTTTTTTCTTCCTCCGTTCAGCTGACGCTCCTAATTGAAGGTTTTGAGGGACTTTGGGAAGAAGTCACAGCTGCTGGGAGCAGCAGAGTTCCACGCGGAAAGGTGCAGTTCAAAAGCTTTTTTTACCTGACGTGACTTTCTTTGCGAATTCCTCGTAGCACGACAGACTGAGCGAAGCAGCAGCTGACCTTCCGCTCCCGACACGGAGACAGGAGCTTCCATGGCATGGCCGTCGGGTAGGCACACAACGTATCGGGGAGCGAGGAGCCGCGTAGGGCAGGAAAGGGCAGAGAAGCCCACGCAGCCACAACCTGAGAGTCAGAAAGGATGGGGGGTGACAAGTCAGGGGCCGGAACGCGCTCCCCGTGTCCCATTCCATGTGTCCCATCACGGTGTGCGGCTCCCAGAGCTGGAAGGGTTGGAGGCTGCTGTTCCCTCTGCCCTTACCTTTCTCCCGCCGAAGGTGAGCATTTCAGCAAGGTGCATCATGGAGCCCTGAGAGGAAGAGAGCCGGTAAGGAGCAGTAAGAGTATCCAGCGCCGCCGCCAAAATCGCGCTGCTGTGGTAGTTGAGCGACGCCTGTGGAGGGAGACAAAGGGAAGAGTTACAAGACATTCCATTCATCCGTTCCTTAAGCGCTTTTTGTACATTTAACTTCAGCAATATCCCGGGTTGAGGTAAATCGTGCTCTTATATAGGTTGCATTTCAGTGTTATTTCAGGTTTTTGGCTAAGCAAGCCAGCTGTTTGCTAACAAACGATCTGTTGCTGATTTTCTGGCCAGCAGCTTCTTAGTGCTGAGGCAAGGCTGGAGTTACGGCCTTCACCCGTGAAGAATAATGCAGTAAAGCCTTTTTTTTCCATGCCAAAACTGAAGGCAGTACGCCAACGGAAAGACTGTGGAAAAGGAGATGTGTTAATATTTTTGAAAGTAAAGAAAAAAACTATGGGAATGAGAAGTTGACAGTCAAGTCTCTGCTGACAGTGAAAAAGCAGCAAAAAAGTCTTTTTGTGCTAAGCACAAAAGCTTAGTAGAACGTCATCATGAAAAACCCATTGTTGAGAAGGCTGAGCTGCAGAAAACACTTTTAGAGAGCGTAAATCTGAGGAAGGGGAAGGCCGGGCATGGTGGGCAGCGCTTGCGGGTAACCCCCTGTACGTACATCGTAGTTTATATACGGAAACGTGACGGGGGGTTGCGGCTTGATCCCGAGACCCCCACTGAGCGACAGGGGGCAAAAGAGGGAGCTGTGACTGGAGAGGTGGGCGATTCCCAGGGCCGTGTTCATCAGCCTGTAAATGCTCTTCTGAGAATCCTGGGGGGGAAAAAAACCACCCGCCATTAGAACGATGCAAACAAGAAACGCCCTCACGCGGACCGGGCACAAACACGTCGCCTCTTCTTGGTTTTCCCCACTGTCTACTTACTCCCATGTTACTCGTGACCGGAGTCAAGCCCCACGTCAGGATTCCTTTTCCCGAATACTCATCGCAGAGCAGTTCCGTCACTTTGGCACCAACTCCCGAGAAGCCGTTGTGCAGGTCGCAGAGGACCTGAAAGCCCTGCGTAAAACAATGGCAGCGTCTGAGATTCTTAATCTTGAACCGAAAGTTTCTTGAAAGACAGAGGTTGGACTGAGCTGTCAAACCTGCAGATAATCACACTCTTCAACGTAAAAGTGCAACCGATCTTCCAGTTCCTCTACGCAGCTCGGATCCTGCAGGAGACTTTCACCTTGGCCAAAGGCTTCCAGACAACCACAGTCCCTAAGAAAAAAAGGGGGGGAAAAAACCAAAAACCCACTTATTCTATCCTTTTTTATTTCTTCCTTGAAGGCAAAACTAAGATCCTGTTCTGGAGACCAGATCCTCTAGGCCATACCCGTCGTGCATGTACTGACGGATGACATAGACGCTCTTGGGATGCAAGCGCACGCTCAGGTAATCGGACCAGACCTGCACGCTGCTGCCCGAGTGAACTTCCTGGGAAACAGCGAGTCGGGAAGGAGCAGGAGCTGCACCTGGAATGAGACAGATGTGAAGAGCAAAGGACTTTTCAACCTGGAACATCCCCTCGAATAAAGAAAAGAACAGCTTTTTATCTCGCCCAGTTTCTCAACCTCTTTACTGCTCTTTGACCCGTAATTCTGGAAGCAAAGGAATCTTATCCCATAGTTTTCCTTCTCCCCTCATGCTTGTTCAACGACATGTGGTCCGGCATCACCCTGCTGCCACAGGGCTTGTTATGCCTTTCTAGAGCTCCGACGCCAGCAAACAGCCTGGAGAAGACGAGGATGAGGGGAGACCTTCTCACAGGCTGTAGCAAGAGGGAGGTTGGTCTCTTCTCCCAAGGAAAAAGCCACAGAACAAGAGGAAGCGGCCTCAAGTTGCGCCAGGGGAGGTTTAGGATGGATATCGGGAAAAATTTCTTCACCAAAAGGGTTGTCAAGCATTGGAACAGGCTGCCCAGGGCAGTGGTGGAGCCGCCGTCCCTGGAGGTCTTTCCCAGCTGGGCAGATGCAGTGCCGAGGGTTACAATCATAGAATCACAGAATCACTTGGGTTGGAAGAGACCTTCAAGATCATCGAGTCCAACCATAAACCTATGCCAAAACCACCCCTAACCCATGTCCCTCAGCACCACGTCTGCCCGGCTTTTAAATACCTCCAGGGCCGGCGATTCCACCACCTCCCTGGGCAGCCTGTTCCAATGCTTGAGAACCCTTTCCNGGCTCATGCTCAGCCGACTGTCCACCAGGACCCCCAGATCCTTTTCTCCCAGGCAGTTTCCAGCTGCTCCTCCCGAAGCCTGTAGCGCTGCCTGGGGTTGTTGTGACCCAAGTGCAGGACCCGGCACTTGGCCTTGTTAAACCTCATCCCATTGGCCTCAGCCCATGGATCCAGCCTGTCCGCATCTCTCTGCAGAGCTTCCCACCCTCCAGCAGATCAACACTCCTGCCTCATTTCGTGTCATCTGCAAACTGATTGAGGGTGCACTCAACCCCCTCATCCAGATCATCGATAGAGATATTAAACAAGACTGGCCCCACACCTGAGCCCTGAGGAACGCGCTTGAGCCCTGACGCCAACTGGATTTAGCACCGTTCCCCACCACTCTCTGGGCTCGGCCAGTTTTTAACCCAGTTTTTAACCCAGGTTAGTGGTGGGTTTGGCTGTGTTGGGTTCACGGTTGGACTTCAAGGTCCCCTCCAACCTCCGCGATTCTATGGTTCTAAGTAAATCATGTCACCAAGGCCACGGTGATGGTGCAAACTGGACAAAACACACCCAGTAAATGCCCCGAAAACACCCGCTCACCTCCAGCCGGAGAACTGGAACTTCCCTTCCCGCCCGGGGACGCGTCTTCCTGAAGAAAGCCGAGGAAGGACGAGGTGAAGCGTCGCCCCGGCGGGACGTTAAAGCCGGGGAAGGAAACTGGGGAAGACACCGCGCC
>VZSF01011287.1:0-25122 GCA_013398295.1 Chionis minor
GGAGGAATAATCCCATGCAGCAGCACAGGTCGGGGGCTGGCCTGCTGGAAAGCAGCTGTGCAGAGAGGGACCTGGGTGTCCTGGTGGACAACAAGATGTCCATGAGCCAGCAATGTGCCCTTGTGGCCAACCAAGAAGGCCAATGGCATCCTGGGGTGCGTCAAGAAGAGTGTGGCCAGCACGGGGAGGGAGGTCATCCTCTCCCTCTACTCTGCCCTGATGAGGCTACATGTGGAGTCCTGTGTCCAGTTCTGGGCTCCCCAGTTCAGAAGGACAGGGAACTGCTGGAGAGGGTACAGTGAAGGACCACAAAGATGATTAGGGGGCTGGAGCATCTTTCTTATGAGGAAAGGGTGAGGGAGTTGGGTCTTTTTAATCTGCAGAAGACTGAGGGAGGATCTCATCAGTGTTTACAAATACTTAAAGAGAGGGTACCAGGAGGAGGGGGCCAGTCTTTTTTCAGTGGTACTGACGGATAAGACAAGAGGTAACAGGCACAAACTCAAAAATAGGAAGTTCCATCTGAACATGAGGAGCAACTTCTTTCCTTTGAGGGTGGCAGAGCACTGGAAGAGGCTGCCCAGAGACATGGTGGAGTCTCTGACTCTGGAGGCATTCCAAACCAGCCAGGACGCCATCATGTGCAACCTGCTGTAGGTGGAACTGCTTTGGTAGGGGGGTGGGCCCAGATGATCTCTAGAGGTCCCTTCCAACTCCTAGCATCCTATGATTCTATGATTATATATTCAAATGCCCAACTTCTGTTTTCAAGCTAATTCCTTTCTTCTTCAATATCTTGTTAGTCATGGTTGCATCTATATTCCTTCAAATATACCAATAACATATTATCTTGATAATGACTAATACTATGTTCAGCTGTATGAAAACAGTGTATCATCCATGAATTTGTGTTTCAGCAACACAATCAAAACAGTTAAGTATCACATATTTATTTTTGTAATGTAATGTGTGCACAGCTTTTCCAACATGTACTCTATAGTCTTACATCTCCTATTCTTGGTCTCAGGCCAATGGTGTTTCTTTGTCTGAAAAGTTTGAGTTGAATTAGTTCAGCCAGTTCGGAGTTATGTGAGTAAGAAAAAATACAATGATGTTTCCATATGTTCTATTTGGGATTATTGTGCTTGACTAACTCCAAATGGCTGAAACTGGAAAATCAAACTTAGCAAGCCTATAACACCCATCAAGAAAGGACAGACAGCAAAGCCTCAAAAGAAACAAGATTTAAAGTTATGAATATTTAAATTTGGCATACTTATAAATGCATGCAGACCATTTTTCATTCCATTTTTCATGGTGCCCTCAGGCTAACACCATTTAGTATACTGGGCAAACATGAAATCCCTTTAGATTTAAATTACCTTAACTGTTCAGAGCTTTACAATGCTAAGCAACCCAGCTTTTTAAGTCCTATAGGGCAAAACAGTTTCTCTTACACCCCTTGGGCACAAACTTGGCCTTTCTAGGAATAAGGGGCAACTCATCTTTATTAACATTGTAATTTACACTGTTAAGAGGTGCACAAAGGAGTTACTTTGCAAATTTTCCATAAAAGGGGATGAGAAATAGTTACACCTTGGGTAGTCAGCAGCAAAACAATGAACCTTTCTTGAGATGTATTTGGTGTTTGCTACTCAAATTTAAAATCACATTTTGACTGTTCAGACACTTACAGTAGCATATAGAAACACATTTTTAGCTGTAGCTGTAACTTTGCCTGTCTGATGTTCTCCTTAAACACAAGAAGGAACCTTTCTTTCCCTTTCCCCTCAATGTTTAGAATGTCGAGGAACTTTCAGGTAGATTAAGGAGAGCAAAGAAGAAACTACCTGTAAGACACAATGATGTTATTTACACACTTAAAAATTAGGCAGTTAAACCTAAGCTGGCCACATTTGTTTGGCTTTACAGCCAGCAGCAAGAAATAGCCAGTTTAAGAGAATGATTTATCTCATGCCATGATGGGCTCTAAAATAAGGTGGATGCATCCTTTGGAAGATGCTTGTTTTCTCTGTGGACAATAAATTTTATATTTTTAGACATCTTTATTCATATATATGTGTGACTTTTATAGAAGATACATTGTTGTACAAAAGAAACACAGCAGCTGGCTGACAATTAAAAGGCTACATATTTGATATTTAAAGTTGTGATCTGAGTACCACTATTAATATTTGGTGTCCTCACCACAGTAAAAAGATAAGTTTTGTTTTGTGCTGTGTTCTGTATCAGACAGCAATGCTTGATATCATTGTTGAGTGAGCAGACCCCTGAATGAGTAAAAGTTTTCAGTGGAATCCAGTCCAGCAGAGCAGACTATGGCTTGGGTCTATGTCTTCATAGTGATCTTCAGCTAACTGCAAGTCAGATCCTAACACCTTTATCATATATAATACTACTGTTTCAGATGATACGTTAAAGATTTTTTTAGGTCTTTTGAAGCCTTTCTGCAGAGCTGACTGTCTCACACTGAGTTGCAGCCAAACAGTATTGATGATTCCTCTTCATTCTTTGACATGTATCCTTTTGCCCTATATGTCTTTTTGTTATGTTCAAAAGAGGGCAAAATATACTAATCCAAGTCTTAACTTGTCCCTAATATGTCAAATTGTCAGCCCTTATGTCACACCTGATTATGAGCAGAATTGTCACAAAGTTGTTTTCCATTAAGAGGTATGGTGGGGATTTCTTGGTGGTTTTTTTTTGTTTGTTTATTTTTGCACTGCTATGGGATTGAAATGATTAACATAACAAAGCTCACACAGTAAACCAGAAGTTATTTCTGTATCCATGGAGCTATTCCACTGCAGCACATGCCCCTCAGCAAGGGGATGAAGACAGTTAAAAACTGAAGAGAGTTTTAAAGCATTTCCTGAAATGACTCTTCCACAGGAGCTGAAGGAGCTGAAGGAGCTGAAGGAGCTGAACAGGTCCTGGACAGCACTGTTGGTTTTAGCCACAAAGTTTGTAATTTCCTAAGGCAGCAGATTGCTGATGGGAACAATGTAGTTATGTTCTATCTTCTCTGTAGGAGAGGTACTGCTACTTCAGAGGAGAAGGTAATTTCAGTCAACAACAGCAATTGTCTGCTTTTCATGGAGCAATCATCCCTCATCAAGGATGAATTTCTATCCTTCTATTGGGACTGGAATCACCAGTCCTATCTCTCCAGGGCTAATTCCTTCTTTTCTTTCACACCTTTCTATCTCTCTCCTTTTTTTTAACCTCTTTTTTCCATAAAAGAAACATCTCAATTCTAGTTACTAACTGGAGAGGTAAAGTTCACCTTTCCCCTGCACTGTCTAGTGTTTGGTCTGATTCCCATTCAGGATGTTGTCCTCCAATTCTGGGGAATAATTAAGGGTATTCCATCCAGACTGGACTTCTGATTTTTCTTTTCTCCGTATCAAGTTTCAAAGACTTAAAATAGAAATATTTAGTAAAAGAAAGAGAATAAATTTTGATGCTACCAACTGTTAAGAAATTTAAGTTGTGGCTGCACTAACCTTAGCGTAAATGAACCTAGGTCTGATAGCTGCATGATCAAATGCAGTTGCAGAATAATTTAGACCAGTAGAATATTTCAGTAATGAAATTAAAATTAATTCCGGGCACATTTAAATCTTGCACTTGTCACTTACTCCTGAGAATCAAGTTCCATATAGATGTATAGGTTCCTGAACAAAGTTAGAATAAATTGTTCAACTTCCTGTCACTAGCTGGGATTGTCAGTTGATGATTTCCAACCCTATAATATCTTGCAAGTGTGATAGAATGTGGTAGTTTCTAGAATCTTCTACGGATAAGTAACATATAAATATCCAGACAAAAGATACTCTTTGCTGAGAGTAGCTTATAACCTTCTGGGTCAACAGCCCTTATTACAAGACTATTTTTAAATGACTAATAAGACAGAAAGGGATCGGAGGTCACAATAATGACCACTGCAGTATCTTCAATTTTATGGCCCAAATGATTGAACAGGTGATTGTGTATTAGAAACCATATATTTTATTTGAAGACTAACCTATGGCCAAGTGGAAACCCTAGATGAGTTATTTTATTGCACCATGTCTCATCTATCAAGAAATGGGACATAATGACAGAACATCTGCAAATACTATAGCATGAAAAATCTTAAAGAGAGTTTATAAAAGTGATATAGTATTACTGGTGAAAAGACTTAAAATATTAATCATGTTATTGCTTTCCACTGTATTTTTAAATTCTATTGCCTTGCTATTAATTTTTTTCCTAGGTAGTGATATTTCAAATCTTTAAGCAACTGTGATAGTGGGCATTTCATCTGACATTGCAGCCCGGATACTTAAACAATTCACTTCTCTTGGAATACGTGCCTGATGCCTTACAATTATTACTGTGTTCCTTGATAGTCATAACCACAGCCACTGGGATTGACGTGATCAGGCTCATTGACAGGGGAAGCCAGAGTGGGTGGCTTACTCTTCCCATTCCTTCTTTGTCCCTTCTTGATGTTTTATTCTCCTCACTCCCTACCAAATAGAATGGGAGATCTTATCTGCATCCAGCATATTCCCTTAATTTTAAGGAACAAGACTTGGTCTGGTTCCACCAGACATCTTTGCTGCTTATTCTACATCTTTTATTCTTACTTGCAGATTTTACTACCTGAACATGTTTTCCTTTACTCTGCTTGTATAGCTATCTCAGAAGTCTCTTTTTGCCCCTGGGTGATTACATATTATTTAAATATTTATGATTAGCTTTGTTAAAAAATGATTTTTCTTATGTTATAGTGATGTTATATGGTAGCACCATAGAGTTATAAAATGCTTGTATGCGATCTGTGTTTACACTATTTTGGTATGCTTGTGCTTGCTTTTAATGCAAATATTAATTCTGTCTTGCTTAGTATATTTCTACTCTGTGGATTCAGGAGGACTCTCCTTGGATAAACCTCTGAAGAAAAATAACGAAAGCCCAGAACCTTGAGTCATAGCATAATCAACACAGTTTGTTGGATTTACTTATTCTACAACGAAAGTTCAAGCTTATTTTTCAATAAAAGTTAGGGGCACGTTTGGGACAAAGGAAATGTAAGGAATGGAGAGGAAAAGAGTTCCTCTAGGAACCCATGCAATGCCATCTGTTTTGATGTTGTACCCATTATTGTACAGGTCTTCTTTAACTCTCAGAAATATTAGATAAAACAAGGTCCACTAAATTAATGGGTACATAAATAAATAGACAGTAACTTCCTCCCCCTCCTGTTATGAAAAATGGAGTGTATTTCCAAAACTTCATTACTGCAATGGAAAACTCAGTGAAGCCCTTTGTTGCTGTGGCTGATGTTTCACAGCTTTAGTGGCAAAAAAATTGCAAAAAACAACGGTTTCAAGTCAATGGAGAGGTTAGCATTACTTCAAAATAAAACAGTTCAGTGATTTCAAATTAAATTACTGAGAAAATATTTGTTCTTCATAGGATTTGCTTATTTTGACCTTTCATTACATTTCAAGATTAAAAGAGCTGTCAAAACGTAAGAATTTATGACAAGCAGAAACTCTATTTTTTTATCAACTCTAATAAGGCGTGTTCTATGGGAACATATCACTACAGCTATCCAAACCATTTCAATTACTACTGATTAAAATATACCCCTAACAGAATGATGTTACCAACTAGTGTCTGAATCTATTAAAAAAGTGAGTTGGAAAATCAGTAAAGATCCCGATAATTAGGAGAGTTTCTTGTAACTGTATCAGTTACTAGCTTCAATCCTAAAATAATGGAGCTTTTTTTTTTTTTTTTCTCTGTTTCCTCTGCTGTGTCTTGGAAAACTGCAATTCTATAGAAAAATTTCTCTCATGTTTAATACATTTTTAACTTAACGATAATTTGTGCCAGTGAGTTCTACCAGACTGTTAATAAGTTTAATTTAAAGTACCTTTTCTTTTGATCATTTTTGATCTATTGTCTTTAAAAACTCTTTTCATATTTTCATAGGCACGTAGAAGATTATGAATGAATATCTAATATAGTTTTATAAAATGCATTGTTCTGTATGTAACCTCTATGTTATTTTTGTTCCTTTCCAAAGTCACCATTACTTTAATCTCTCCTAACTAGCTGGCATTTTGAGGCTAGACAACTAAAACATGCAGGTTCAAAAGCAACATTAAATAGAGTGTTTATTTAAACATCCTCTGAAATCTGTTTATCTACTTGACCTAACTACTGACTTAAATGCAATAAGAAGGCATTTTAACACCATTAGTATCTGGATTCCAGCCAAGGAAAAGCTCCTTACTTTATATCCCTTTAGACTGCGTTAATGAAACAGCTTAAAAGTAGGTTTAGTATAACTTAATTCGTTTTAAATGGTAAGGCATCTCACAGACTATCACAGGGAGACAGAAAATAAGATTTTGAAGGTTAAAGTACCTGGCCCAGGTTGGAGTTTTCCTAACGTATATAACACTATTATTGTTTGGTATTGGACAATCATAGAAGAATTTAATCCTATATGATATGGTGAGTTCAAAGAGAATCTACTTTTGAAATTGTGTTGAAGAGACTTTTTCTTCCTCTTTCAGTCCAATGTTACTATTTTTTTTCTGTCTTGTGTGCCTTTAGCACAATGAAATTAAGCAGTCCAGATTTCTAATGCAAACTGCTCAGGGACAAGATGCTAAGTGATTCTAAGTGTTTTGTTGAGAGCCACTGTTTAAGTAAACATTACAAATTATGGTTATGTAGTATATAATGTAGATTGAAGCCCTTGAGCAATGTATTATTCATAAAAACCATCACTTTATCAGTTTGATCATGTTTCTTAAAGAAGAAGATGACAAGGATTTTAGTCCTGTTACTGAAGCAGCATGTTAAATGGTAGGAAAGACACATCCTTGAAAGATCCATTTTCCTTTTCAGACCAGGTCTTTGATTATCTGGAGAAATGATACGATTTTCTTAAGATGTACTTTCATATGCTATAGCAGATCTAGCACACTTGACTATTAGAAAATATATTACACACTAATTTTAACAGCATAATTCATGGCTACAGCATTTTATTTGTCTGCACTTTGTTTATATTTTATCTGTTTTGTTTATTTGTATTTATTCTCAGTCATTACAATGGAAAATATTTTGTAATTAAAAACATAAATAAAAATTGTAAATAAAATAATAATTCCATGCCAGTATGCCTATAAGAAACTACACTACAATATATCAAATAAAGTTCAAGAAATAGTCTTGTAGGTTTGGATCTATTTACAAAGGTATTACTCATAGCTTCTAATTACAGTTTAGGTTGTGTTATAACTCATACGCTCAGTGGTTAAAACCAGGTACCTGCATGTTACAACCACAGTCCTTGTCTGGAACTTTTAATGGTTGTGAATCTTGGAAAAAAAAAATGTTAATGCAACACAGGAATTTCATGATGCTCAAGGATGGAACCACTGGTCTGTGCTTATGTGTGCATATGTTATATTCCGTGATGACAGGTGAATGTTTGCATGTATGTATTCAGTATCTGTTGAGCTTATGCAAGGAAATGTGGACAAGAAGGAGCAAGGCATTTTGAGTTCTAGATGCTCTGTATGGGCTGTGTTGTAGTATCACATCTCAGGACTATTTATGGTTGCAACCTCTGCACTGCTTCACACATTCAGAAGAAAATCCGGAAGAAAATGGTCTGGTATAAGAAGAAAAAATTAGGAAAATGTCTTAGGGGACAAATAGATTTTTTAAAAAAGTTATTACTATTATAGATTACATGATAATGAATAAAGTATTTTTCATAGTCTAGTGCTGCAATAAATAACTTTGAACACGCTTTTGAGGGGATACCAATGAAACAGTATGCATTATAGACATAATTCTGTCTTCTCTGTCTGAGCTTTACCAACTTTAACTTTTTATATTTCCCTTTTTAGTAAATTTTCATTTAATACTAGGGTAATCTTTGCATGTTGTTTCTGGAACTGGGTATTTATTGCCCAATTCTACCCCCTTCCCCACCCTGAATATCAGAATGGAAAGGGTGAAGGTAAACTTTTTGCCTGATAATTTTTTCTGTTTTTGGCAAAATCTGCTATCAGTGACTGGTTGTCCCTTGCTGTTTCAGTGGTGTTATAAGAATACCATGGGACTTTCATGTCTTCCCTACATCAATTGAGAGAGTTAGATAAAATTTACATAACCTAGTTCTAAGACTAGGGTATGACTCAAAGATGTTGTCAGAGTGAGTATGCACATGTGCGCTGGTGCGTGAAGTGGAGGCAAGAAAGGGCAATGATTTTCTTAGTATCTCAGACACAGTATCAAATTTCATTAAGTCTGAAGAGGGGTAAATGAAACAAGCTGTTTGCAATACCTCAAAGGTGTCCCACCACAGTGTTAGGAGGGCATCTCTTGAGGTCTGAAAAAGGTAGGTGTCCAGATCACTCACTGTCTGCCATCTTGGCTCAAACAAGCACCCTATCAAGTCCTATGCTAGATGTATACCATCCTAAGGAGGGGCCGTCAAGAAGCATTTTTCCATCTTAAATTGAATATTTTATCAAATAAGACTATTTTAATAAATATTGCTCTTTTTTCCATACACTTTAGATATTTTTTAAAAAATGCACAACTTAACTGACAATAACCCTTGCTAACAAAACATCCCAATTGTAACTAATGTTACAGATTCCTGCAAATAAATTTTTCTTGGTTGCTGTGAGAGACTATCAGAAACGTGCTTCCTACCAAGAATACACAGTATGACTTCCAAGATCATACAATATGTTCTGAATTTGATGCTCATCACAAAACTGGATTGACCTAGCAGTGATATGTTAGTATGAAGATAGATGATTAGATCTTCCAGAATGTGAGGGGAAGGAACTATTTCCAGACTTTGGGAGTATACTCTGTACTTAAAGGTTTTACAAATATGTTTGTCTGCTTATTCCTCTTCTTCCCTCATGCATATGTTTTTGAGCTAAAAGAGGTCTGTGTGATTTTTTTCTTTCTTTTCATATATTTTTTTTTTTTAAACCACTTCTGTGCATACTCCTTGCATTAGTTCTACAGCTCTGGTCCACATGAAGAAGATAATTGTGGTAACTACCAGTGGTAACAAAATGGGGTTTGCTCATCATAGCTTAGTCACTCTAACAAGTTCAAAAGTTCTTTTGTTAGGAATTACAGAGGAGTTACGTGATTAGAGCTTAGCATTTCTGGGTGATGGAGCTGTTGATTAGGAGTCTCTAGGCAGTCCCCAAATTGATAAACCTGCTAAGTTTCACCACAGAGATAAAATCTTTTGCTGAACTTGCTTACTTTTGGAGCTGAGAGCACAGAGAGTTTTTACTTCTCTCTGACATCGTCATACGTCGCATGTACTATCATGATTTTTCCTTTTTTTGGTCTGTGACCACATACGTATTCTTACTGAAGACGCTCAAGAGATTACCATTATTGCCGAGTTCCCATAGCAAAAGCTAGTTAAATTGTTATGGTAGCGGATGACATGATACTGCATTTCACTACTCTTGTTACATAACACATTCCATTTATTCTGTCATCCTTCAGTACTAAATGCTAGATGATTCATATATATCTTGATTTTTAATATGGTGACCTAGATTAAAGTTAGGTGGCAATGATAATACAATGCCTTAACAGCTGTTTTTTAACTGAGTTGCTTCTCTGGAGTCTTCCTTCTCAGGTATGAAACGCTGGTAGAAAAGACCTAATTCACACATGTGCTAAGAAAAGGTTCTTCATCTGCTGCACATAGTCACCAATGCATATCTAAACTCATGCACTATTCTGTGATAAGTTGTTTAACTGTTGGCTACTCTGGTCTTTTTGCTATGCTAAATAATGGCATGTGTGGGGAAAGCATTCATGAATCATACAAGTTGCCTCTTACCAGGCCAAAAAAATTATTTTCTCCACACTAATCATCAATATCACTGACCTTTGTCATAAAACTTGGTTGTTCATATCTATATCCTATTAGAAGTGTCATCCCACGACCACCTCTTTGGGTCTATTAAACTCATGTCAGAAAGAATCATTGACTTCTTGTCAAACATATCCAACCTTCCACATTAATATATACATGGATGCTTCACTAATCACTCAGCAAACAATATATGATACGCACCAGGCAGTGAGAAGTGAGGGAGAGATCTTTGGAGGATGCTGTCCTCTTCCAGGCACAGATTTGATAGTGACAGTGATAAATGAGAGGATACACAATATGCTTTCTCCCCTTTCATGAGTTGCTCGATTGGGTAGACATTGCTGTTCATTTGTTTTCTCCTTCTTCTCCTTTCTCTGTTCAGGAGAGGAAGAAGAAACTCACTTATTTGATTAGAAAAGTGATAAGGCAGTCAGTTTTGCTGTTTGGTTTTTAAGCTTATGGGTTTTTTCCTGATTCCTCTCTTTGTCATTGTAACTTGCCTCCTAAAAACTTACACTGTACGCAATCCTGTATTGAGTGGAGATGTGTTCTCAATACTGCTTTTTGAACTAAAGCTGTATCAAATTTGAAAAAATGCATTTTATTGGAGCCCAAATACTCACCACTTTATACAATGGCATACAAATTCTTCAAATAATATTGGAATGGATGATTAGATCCATACTTCAAAATTTGAGCCAGCTATTACATCACTGCAGAATAACTCAGGAGACCTTGACTCTATTGTTAGCCCCCTCATTCAATGACAGTTACAAGAGTTACATGGTTTTCGAACACTATATTCCAGCTTCACTCTTTTACTGTTGTCCAAAGTCCTTTAGTATTGTCTAAAGTCTATTCAAAGTGTAAGCCCTTCAGGGCAGGATCTGCTTTTCCTTATGTGTTCGTGCAGCACCTGACTCAGTAGAAAGAGAAGAGACATTACAAAGTGCCACATTAGGGGAAAAAAACCAATGAAAATCAACAATAGACACCTGACTTTCAGGGGTTCTCATTGCGTGCTGAAATTTCATAGAACTTCAGGGTTTTGGTAGGGAAGTAGACTAAGTTGCAAAATTGTCTTTTTGAGTCTCCAAATATTAGATGTAACACTTTGTAAAAATTGTACTTGTCTCTCTTTCATGATAATTCTTTAATGGATTAAATGCTGATATTTACCCAACCTAAAATAGACATTTTGAATCTAAATTTAATAGTCTTCAGAAAAACTGCTTTAATAGCCCTAAATGGGTGCAACCCTCTGACTGCAAATTATAATCATTATTTCTGTATTACATCCCTTAACAAACTCTCAAGGGGGAGAACAAAAAAATAAGAAAAAACCCCTGGACATTTCCAAGACCGTATGTAAATAAATATAACATAAAACCAGACTAAAACAAATATTATTAATCATGATAACAACAATAATAAGGATAATTTTGAAAGGTATGCAAGTTCATATGCTTCAGGGCATAAGCTCATTTCTACCTATAAGGGCTTAGGAAGAAACTTCCCCTATGGGCAAATTGTTGTACTATTCACATATTTCTCTGAAGCATCTGGTGCCAGACATTGTTAAAAGCTCATTCCAGATCTATCTATTTCTTGTGTGCTATGGTAATTTTTATATTTCTGTGAGCTGAAATAAAATTGTCTTTACCTAAAACTAATTTCAAGGTAGAGATATTATCTGTGCCAACATTATGCTGGCAGGGCACTCTATAAAATACTTCTGAACAGGGTGCCAAATGTAGCCCTTTTGAAGATCTGCAGGCTTAGTCTGACAGTTTTGGCAGATGTCTGGTATACTTCAAGGGCGTTGAAGTTTGTGCCAAATTTTCTTCTTTGATTTCCACAGATCTGAATGCACACATCTGGTTGTGGGAGGGGTTATCACACACCTACATCTGCCAAACATGCCATGCTTTAACTCATGCATATTTCTTTAATTCCCCAGTATTCTTGTGTCAGGCTAATTCTAGCAGTGAGTTATTTCAAAATCATTTAACAGAAAATATTAGCAAAAAGAAAAATAAACAAGGAAAAAAACCAACAAACCCAACCCAAAAGCCAGGGTTGGGGAGAGATAGAGAAAACCTAAGCATGACTGGCTGAATTCCTATTGAACTCTGAGGGGTCCACATGCTGTCCAAAGGCTACTGACATAAAAACATGCCAAAGAGCTGACATAGAAGTTCAGGTATAAAAAAAAAAAAGGATGTGATTTCAGAATGAAGCTTAAACCACAATTTTTATATATAAATTGACATGGAGACGAATTTGGCATGAAATTAAAATGTAAACAAGAGGAAATTCAGAGACCTTGGGAGGAAATATAGGCAATATAATGAAATAATAATTGTTAGATCTGAGCCAATAATTCTCAAGGAATAACTTCCTCAATGTATTCTTTTTCCCTAATGATACAAAACCCCAAGCTCTTGCTGTGGGTTGGTTTTTTTGATTCAGTCATTATAGAAGCAGACCTATATTTCAACATTTTGTTTCGATATTTTAGATTCCAGAATATTTCATATGCAGGTTTTGACTTATTCTTGCTGTAATTAGGCCTATGTGTTACGTGGTACATTTGTTTTCCTCTGACTGGAGCTCAAAACACAACTGGAGGAATCTTTGGAAGAATCTGTCACTATTCTGAGACTCTTAAGGGATAACACAGGAGATTTCAGATTGGTCAAAGCTTTGCATAGTGTAACATTACTGTACGTGCACGCAAACTTGTCCGCACACGCACACATACAAAAACATGAACACTCTGGCTGCTGAAACTTTCAGTGAATTACACAAATATAATTAGAAATTAGTGTTAGATTAAGAGCTGAATTATTGATGTTATAATCACTGCCCATTTTTGAATGATGCTGGTTTTCAGTTGCTTATTTTAAGGTTCACTGTGTCTTACAGTAGAACACATGGAGGACAGTAACAAAAAAAAAGCAATGCATTGCAAAAGAAAAGTCTGAGTTAAGTTATTTCAATAGTAATCGTCACAGACTTTCTTTTTTTGGCAGAGCTGAAAACAAACAGGATTACTTTATATTTTATCTAAGGATTTTCTCACTTATAATGAGGAGGGAATAGGGAGAAAAACCTTGTTAAGCACCTGAATTATATTGTTGACTCTACTGGGATCATCTGGTGGACCCTTGATCTTGATAGGTAGATAAATGTAGGTCTTGATATATACATATATTGGGTGGTATTATTAACTTACATGTCCCTCTTCCCTATGTGCTAAATGCACCTAAATCTGATTGTAGACTACATTATTTCAAAGGAAGTGCAGTAGCTTTAAAAGATGCATGATGGAATACTACACAACTAACTGAAATTTTGGTTGGTAGACATTATCTAGAAGGGTATTTATCCTCTCTACCCAATTCTAAGCAACTCTGACAATCAGTAAACCAGAAGATATGGACCCTTGGAATCTGTTCTTCCCCCTTACATTCAAAAAGTAGTTAATCCTGCTTGAATGTTGTTCTCCGAGCGTGTATTCACAACTCTGAATCCTAAACTGAGAACTGTTTTCTTTCATCCTACAATGAACACGTTACCTACATTTCAGCAGTAGGGCTGAGCTCTTTTGAATTTTCGATTCCTTTAATGGTTCCCCACTGCGCTTCCCTGAATTCCTTTGCCATGCAACTAAGTCTCTGCATATGATATTGCTAGGCAATTTGGATTTGTAGGCAGAACCCCTAAAAGATGAGCCTTCAGTCATAGGTTATAATGACGACTGTTGAAAATCCCACATCCATCCAGAGAGCACAGCTTTAAGTATTCAAGTAGGAGTGATGAGTGTTGCATACATGTCTAGTTGATTGACAGAGAATGTTGTCTGAAGTACAGATAGCAGCAAAGTATGAATCTCAAAACATAAATGCAGAAATATTGTGGATAATAATGTGAATAAAAACTAAAGAAAGTCAGAGGTCAGCTCTGCACCTGATATAAGTTGTCACATAACTGCAAATCTTTTATACCAACTGAAGATCTGTTCATGAAAAGTTTCTCTAAATTTAATGATTCTCAAGTCTGTTTCATAGAATACTTTCTAAAATTTGTGAATGAGCAAATAGTCCTAAAAATATGGATCATTCATCTCCAGATTATTTTTTTTGTGTGTGTGGATTCTCAAACTGTCACAAGAATGTGGGAAAGAAAAAAAATAAATTAAGAACTACCTGAAGAATAGCCAAACATTAGGACATTATCTAAATTATCTAAGGCTGGGAAAAAAGAAAATCTGCAACTTGGGTTAGTGTTATGATTTGCTATTAAAAGTAACAAATACCTGTAATATGTTCTGGGTTTTCAAATTTCTTTTCTCTTCCACCTTTGACAAATTTTACTTTATAATCAAAGTTGCTGGTAACATGAAATGGCTTCTGTTTTTTATAACTGGCTTCTCCTTATGGACCTCATTTTTGGCAAGGTAAAGACGGTGATTCAAAGTAAAGAAATTGAAACAGATTAAAAAGAGACTAAACAGTATTCCTCCTGACTGACACCTTTACTTGCATTGTATTGAAGTGGCTTTAATTGTGCAATACAGTAATTTTCTAAGCTGACTCGTGCTTTAATAATCAATAGAAAGATGCATCTGATGATGATTGCAATCAGCTAGCTCATGTATCTGAAGTTCACTCTTCCCTGGTGCTTCATTCAGAGCAATTGGGTACCTTTGCTCTTGTATTGTTAACGCTTGACAAGTACTTGACTATGTTTAAAAAGAGTGCCATGCTGTAATTTCTTGCTGATATATTTACAGTAACTGACGCAAAACTCAAGTGCATACAAACTGAACAGGTTCAACTAATTTTGTTCCTTGTCATATTCAGATTAATAGATTTAAGAAAAATTTAAATGTAAATAGTTCTATTTAAAGTTATAAAGTATAATGAGTAAATTCATCTACTATCTGCCACAGATCCCATCTAGGCACTCAACTTCTTTGTAATAACAAAACTGTTTCCATCGAAGAAGAAAGAGTGAGGGTCACTTTTACTCCTGTCATAAGCATGCTGGTCACAATATCAGCAAAGCCATGTTGTTCAGAAATGACCATAATCATAGTGGTTACTGATTCTTTTAGATTAACAATATACGATATTCTGCTATTCATTAGCATCAAATAATAATGTAAAAATATACCAGAAACAATTGGGAAGAATATAATAAATGGGAAGGTAAATGAAGGCACATTGGGGATTTAGACCATGAACTAACATAACCTGAAAAAAGGTTTTAGCAAGGCGGGGTGTTGGTTCCTTCTCGCAAGTAACAAGCACTTAGAAGAAAAGGAATGGCCTCAAGTTGTGCCAGGGGAGGTTTAGGTTGGATATTAGGAAAAATTTCTTCACAGAAAGGGTTATCAAACATTGGAACAGGCTGGCCAGCGATGTGCTTGAATCTCTGTCCCTGGAGGTATTTAAAAGACATGTAGATGTGGTGCTGAAGGACATGGTTTAGTGGTGGTTTTGGCAGTATAAAGCTAATGGTTGGACTCAATGATCTTAAAAGTCCCTTCCAACCTAGATGATTCTATGATTCTTTGAGTCTATATTGGGTTTTTTTATTTTCTTTATCCATCCATAAATCCATCCAAACATTTAAGGACTTCAACTGGATAAAACCTTTGGTCTGGAATTCAAAAAATCAAAATTCTACTCAAATATGATTTTTCTTTTTGAATTTGACCAAGATTTTAAATAAAGTTCTTCACTAAAGTTTGTTTTGTTTTTTATTTTCTTTGGGTTTTTGTTGGTTCTTTTTTTTAATGTTTTGCAGAGACATTGCTTCAGAATAAGTTATTACTTTTCTCAGATTCAATAGGACTAAATAGTTTTTGGGAAAACAGACAGAAACCCTCTATTTTTTTTTTTTTTCTTTTTCAAACCTGATTATCAGAAAACTCCTAATTTAGCTAGCCTTAGTATTCCACTAATTAAGCCTCTGATGTATCCAGAGAATAATTCTTTTCATCATCTTTTAGAAATGCTCTGCAGAACTGAGTAGAGCTTTAGAGCTTGACTTACAGAATTAAATAATAATACAGTTATTCATATAGTAATTTCACAAAATCTTACAGAATTTTAAAAATTAATAAAATGTAACATTATTTATATTGCATACATATCAGGTAGGTTTTTATAACAAGGATATAATAATCCATTCCATTTTAGGAAAGTCAGGAAAACAAAACATCTACAGAAAATTCTTCTTATCTGCCTCTTAAACCTGCAGAAGTTTCTTCCAGTATAAAGAAAAGACATTATTTTTTGAATTGAAAAAAAAAGAAGTTTACAGGTTTTACACAATGTAGTTTGTTTGATAAATAGTACAAGCAAAGGGAGAGGGAAGATAAAAAGGTGACACTATAAAAATACACGTATAAAGATACTTACACTGTGCAGATGACACTATTTGTGGATAAATTATATAGTTATAGAACAAAGATTAAAATGGAGATTTCCTATGGAACATAGCAAATGGAGGAAGGAAAAAAGGCTTGAAATTATTCTCCTCATAGAAAAATGCTAGAGAGGTCAATAACAAACAAGAACTTTTCTGCATATCTCTTACACAAACTTTTATAAGATAACTACGAATGAAGTAAAATGGCTAATTAACATGTCATTTAAAAACTGCAGAAAAGATGTCATTACATATCAAGACCCTGGTTCAATGCACTGCTTAAGCATGTGCTTAAATTTAAGTACAAGCTGAAGTTCTGCTAATGCCACTGAAATTAGTTACACACATAAAATGCTTTCATTTGCTGGGGTTTTAATGGAGTGGGATTTAAATGAAGTTAAAAATTACTCTGATTATTTCGGAAATTTGATGTTTTCGTTCCTATAGAGTTCTATACGGCATTTCCATAGTAATAAAGACTTCATTACAAAATCCTTTTTTTATTTTTTATTTTTAGTTTAGTTTACCTCACAAACCAGCCTTTATACTGACCATACCTGATCAGTATGTGTACTATATGACACACATTATCACCTTAAATTTGCTCTTTCTTTTTCCTTTTCCATATAATTCTGTGTTAGGCTGTTGTCATTCTCCATCTTTAATAGTGGTAAATATTTGATGTCCATTATATTGACTTTAAGGACCACACCTGACTTAATGAAAAACCATTTTTGCAGAGTGAATGAAGTAGAAAACAGAAACTGCATGGGATAGAATAAAAATTGGTCCGTAGGATTTGTGGGATACAATAGTGTCGTAGATGGAGCAATGCACTTCACTCGTGGAGAGAAGGAGCAATATATTTATTGATATAAAACAGGGATTTAATAAAGTTTGATGGCAAATACAACAGTGTTTTAACAAGATTCAAGATGGCAAGGCACAGTTGGTTATTTACAGCACAGACGACACTCAGAGAGAGCTGTCAGGGAGACTCTCCCATTGAGTCAAGGTTTCAGAAAAGACCCCCTTGCGTTCTTAACACCTTCTCAGAGAGGAGTCTGGGTTTAGCTGGATCCAGTCGTAGACCCAGACTTGGCCAGCAGTTTATGTCTAAAAGATTATATATCCACAATTAATTCTTTGTATCACTTAGCTAAGATTACAAAGTTCAGCATGTTGTTAGTCACTTAACGACTATCTGTTGTGGCAAGGAACCTCTGAACCTCGAGGAATCACGTTGAGGGCACCCTTAATCCAGGGGAGATCCTACATGCAGCTCACTGCTGTTCAGGAGAACTCAAAGGGCTCTTGGGCTGTTCACTATTTATAGGAGTAAGATAATTGACCTATAGTCATATTTGCATATTGACCACGAACCCAGCATTGCTGAAGTTAGCCCTTGGCTATTGTGTTGTTTTCTGTCTCCCCAAAACCAAGTTGAGCCCTGGATGTCACCATCGTGACTACATGCGCTCATTATGACCACCTTGGGTGGTTATCACTTGGTCAGGGTTACAGGAGACAAAGATCAGGTGGCGTCTGGAGAGGGGGGAGCACACTGTCACAAATAGCTATGAGCTACGGCTCAAGCAAAGTCCTGTGTAATGCCCGTGCTGTGAAGAGCCTTAGCTTTCCACTTACTTGCAACTTTCACTCAATTCTGTGTGTGTGTTTATTAATTTCCTTACTTTTTTCAATCTTCAGTTGAGAAAAAATGAATAGAAGGGACAGAACTGTAGAGGTTACATCCCTGGGGAGGAGAAGTACAGCTGGTGATAGAAATTATTTCCTTCAGGAACAGCTGTGAAAACCTTATGTGCCAGTACCTGCATGTGAACCCTTTATTTTTGTAGTAAAAAATCTGACAGGAAACTGTAATTCTAGAGCAAGTATTTATATGCAACCAAACGCATCCACTTTGCATTAAACATCCTTGTTAAGCAGGTTTATGTGCTCCTGTCTGCTGTCAGTCAGGTTTCTGTGCACTATCAATCAGTTGCGATCACTCGGGTTTGAGTACAGAGTGCATAATTGCCAGTTGCAACGTAGTTGCATGCCCCTAAAAATGGGCATAAGTTAATCATTTTGTCAGACTGTCCAATATTCTGCTTCTTCACAAATTTTGAGCACCAAAAAATGAATAAATCTTTTTAAATTCCATTTGGAGCCCCCTTGCAAATCCGTAAGTATCTGTTCAGATCATGTGCGACACTTTCCACAGAGTAAGTCCTCTAACGGTTCCAAAACCTCCATCCTGGACCAGTTCACTTCTGCCTGTCTTTGAACATCTGCAGAAACCAAGAGTGTGAGTTAGCTCTGTCTATGGTAATTCCAGCTATGACCCTCAGAAACTACCTTAAATTCAGCCACTGATTATCTTCTTCCTTTTGTGAAATGAGGTGAATATTCTCCTATCTCTCAGTCTTTATAAAATGCAGTTAAAATTAAAGACAGTGTGCAAATGCTAAAAAATGCAATCCCGAGCCTACACAATTGGTGTCGGTAGGAGTTTTGCCATGGAATTCAACGGGAGCAGGGTCAGGACCTGATATAATTGAGAGAAGTTGTTAATATACATCACTTACTGCCTGCCTGCAGTTCTTATCTAGCTAATAAAGTCACTCACTGACATAACAATATAGAGTGCAGGAGCAGGTGACACACTCTACTGTGTGGTTATGAGGTCTTTTATAGCACACCTTTCCCTTCAGTACATAGTGGAGGGTATATAAATATACTCCATATGCTTTATACTACTACATTGAGTAACTTTTTGAATGTAGGCTTTGGCAGCTCAGCATATCTCAAGCAAAACTCGCTATGAGACAACCATAACAGATTAGCAGCTTCTATGTATTTATAAAAATATCAGAATAGTCTAGCACCAGTAGCTGCCAGTTATACCTAACTGGCATTTGGAAAGCACTGATAGACACACTTAAATTAGTAAGAATTGATGGGTTGTTTGTTCATTTAAATATTTTTCTTTGGCATAAAAGCTTTATATTAATGGCTTTCCAAATGTATAACACTAAGAGCAAAATTATATGCAATCAACATTTGAAGCCACCTGTTTTGTCAGGGGGCACTCTGACTCTTAGATGGAAAAAGTGGCAGCAGAAGAAGCAGCTCCTAATCGCATAACTCTTCTGCTGTCTTTCATCAGTTACTACATCATTTAGGTTGATACTCATAGAAGATGCTTAATGACACTGTAGACCGCATTTTCCGTGTAGTCAGGAAAGATTGTGAACCAATGAGCAAGATCATGCAAGGTAATACTTATTTATCCATAAAAGAATATTGCACATCATGGAATGGAATATTCTGTTCTCAGAAACTTTGACCTTAAGAAAGATTCAGTTGTCAAAAAATTCAGAAGAAGATTCTAAAGATAAGGAATGTATATTTTTCTTGGTTAAATAATTTTTGAGTTCTAAGCAAGAGTAAACAGGTTTTGTTTCTTCTTACATGGTAGTGAGAAGGCAAGTATGGAAAGGCTGAATTTGTGTTTGATGTTGACCATTGTAAGAGGACAGTGAAGAAGAGGAAAACTTTGGTCAATATCTTTTGAAATTATTTGAAGAATTGGGAAAAATGTTAAGTTTAAAGAGCTCAACCTGTTCGTTTTATCAAAAAGAAGATAGAGGAATGTTTCTCCTCGAACATCTAAGTACTTTAAGAGAGGAAAAACTCCTGATGTGAAATCACTTTATTATCTTGCAGACAAACGCAGAGATAGAATGCATACCAATCATGTTGTATTCATGTTAATCAAAATTGGGAGAAACCGATTGGGCTTTGGGGATTTTTCTTTTTTTTAATAATTGTCTTACTGGGGAAACTAAGCTGTAAGACTATTAGTGAGTTCTCTGTCTTCTGAAATTTCTACCTTAGTACCAGTTTCCTTTCTGACCAAATGTTTTACAAAACACAAATAATTGGAATCAATATACAGTAAGTACTAGTTTTGCTAAATTTAAGATATAGATGATGCTTGGTCTGATAATGGTGCCTTTTGAACTGGAATACTATGAAATTTTGAAGGTCTGGTTAAAGAAAGATCATTACTTTAAGAGCAAATTGCCATTGTTCTTTTTGAAATGGGGAATTTCATTTTTTTTTTTTTAATTTTTTAATCTCATTTTTGTAAGGAATTCAGTTTATTCATTTCAGAGTGAAGATATCTTTCCATACTAGAAAGCTCATTGTGAGCACAGAATGGGGAAAATTATTTGAGCTACCTCTGGATGTCTAATTGAAATTCAAGATGTATTACCCATTCCTAAAATGGCAAGTCCCAGATACAATAAGAAGGGTTTTTCAAAGAGTCAGGTTATACCATTTTAGATGTATGCATCTTTAATTATTTTTTTAAATAAATTTAAAAAAAAAAACCCTTCCAGATATTTAAATTGTTTTGAAATGTTAACATAATTCAAGTTTTATTTGACTTTAGGAGGAAAACTACTATAACTCTGTTTTGTGAACCTTTTTTTTTCCTTCTCAGTTTTAAAAGTCATCCTTTTAAAACTCCCACCATGTCTGGCTGCAGTTGTCACTTTACATTGAATTGTAACTTGACAAGAAATTCCTAGCCAAATGCAACACTTTAACAAGACGACACATGACACAATGAAACCTGAAACGACATGTTTTTCTTTATTTCACCTTTTTTTTTTTTCCTTTCTTGACACACAGTATTTTCCTGAAGAAAGGTGAAAAAGAAGAAATTAAAAGTATGGGTCTACTATCACTTTCCATTGACAGTGACAGCACCTGGACACCTGACTTAAGCTGTGCCCCCAAATTCTAAATGCCAAAATTGAGGTAGGGTAAAGTTAGCCCAAAATGTCATAGCAAAGTAATACAGTGGTGAGAAGTTCTTATTGCAAGAACATTCCTGGGTGGTTGTTTTTTTTTATTCTCCAGGGAAAGGGGACCTAAATATAAACAAACAGGTAAAATGGTTTATCTGAAAAAGTTAGTCTTTTGCATTTTGTGTTGCTTTCCTTCTTAGCTATAATATAGTGTCCATCTTACACATTCAATCTCTGCAACTAGTCAAGGTAAGGTGCCCACAGACTTCCTAGCTGTCTACACATTTGCAACTATTTGGAGGCAAGGTGTAATTCCCTTAATGCAGCAAAACACAAAGAAGTGTTTGTCTCCATCTTTCTTACAAGACCCCTTTAAGTACTGGAAGACGACAATAATGTCTGCCCAGAGCCTTCTCCAGGCTGAACAACCCCAAGCTGCCTGTCTTCATAGACCTCTCATAATTTTTGCAACCCTCCTCTGGGCTCACTCCAGTAGATCTGTGTCCTTCCTGTGCTGAGGGCTCCAGGGCTGGATGCAGTACTCCAGGTGGGGTCTCACCAGAGCAGAGTAGAGGGGTAGAATCACTTCCCTTGCCCCGCTGGCTACATTTCTTTTGATGCAGCCCAGGATACAGTTGGCTTTCTGGGCTGTGAATGCACATTGCTGGATCATGATGAGCTTCCCATCAACCAACACCCCCAAGTCCTTTCTGACAGAGCTGCTCTCAATTGCTTCATCTCCCAGCCAGTACTGATACCGGCGATTGCCCTGACCCACATGCAAGACCTTGTACTTGGCCTTGTTGAACCTCACAAGGTTCACACTGGCCTATTTCTCAAGCATGTCCAGGTCCCTCTGGATGGCATGCCATCCCTCAGGTGTGTCATCTGCACCACTCAGCTTGATGTCATCTGCAAACTTGCTGAGGGTGCACTTGATCCAATTATCTATGTCATTGATGAAGATATTAAACAGTACTGGTGCCAATATGGACCCGACTTGTCATGGATCTCCGTTAGGACAGTGAGCTGTTGACCACTAGTAGTATTCAAGTAGGCAATCCAGAATAACTGTGCAAAAAAAGTTAGATTGTTGACTCCAGGTCCTGTTAAGGAAACCAAAAAATCTTCAGCTCTGTGGTTACTTTGAGTCCTAAAAACCTTCAATATATCTCACCCCAAAATTCAGCAACACATGCCACCAAACCAGGTCTCAAGACCCAACTTCATCATCCTCACCTTACCTGCCAATCTTGTGACCAATCACTTCCAAATCCTCCATACCTTATGTATTAAAGTCTACAGCACCATTAAGTAATACATTTTTATTAATTATTTTTCAAGAGAAGAAAGGAGGGGGAAAATAAAGTGAAAAATCCATAAGGGTGTCTTCAAAAACAGCCTGTCAAAATGAACTAGGTTCCCCTGATGTTTAATGAGGAACAGTTATTTTCAGGATAAATATAAAATGCTGTGTCCAGTGCCAACTGAGCTGAAGAGGATATAAGCAAATGAAAGTCTGGGAGGATGCATATCTCCCAAGCTCATGTGTGCTCTCTCTTTTTGTCTACAGTACTTCACTTGTGAAACCTGTTTTTCTCAGAGGGGAGTACAACAAGATTCAATTCAGATTCTTCCTAAATTAAATTAAATTCAATGGCCGTATAGCTCCCAAGGGGGATGGGGTGGGGGAGAGAGCACTTCAGATCCTGATAGAATGATGACTTATTTTGAAAATCGGTAACTTCTGAGCAAATTTGAACTGCATATGGCAGGGACATGGGGTGGTGGGGTGAATTAATGTATTTAATGAGGTATATTGTTACTGTCCTGGTCTGAAAAACCAAGGCTTCCTGGAGCAGTTAAGAGCAATTTGAAGTGTAAAAATCCTCACTAGAAATTTGAATTTATATTTCTTCGCTATTTTCTAACATTTATTAATTTAAACTTTACACATATTGTTGAGATGATTGGGATGACTGTAACTATTTGATTGTTACAGGCACAACTTTTAAGAAAGATTGCCTTCCTGTAGTTTTTTTAATGTTAAGGCACACAGACAGGAGCAAGTTACCCAAAACCAATAAGTCATAGACTCCGTATTCCTCATTTGCGAAAACCACTAAGGACGAAGCTAATGGAAAGCTTGAAGCTACTTGAAATAATGATTTTCAGTTTATTATCTTCTATGCTATGTTATACAGAATTACAAAGGATTTTCTCAAACCCTCTACTTGATGAATAAACAAGTCAGTCAAAAATAAGAGAAACCAATAGTGTGAAGGTAACAGTGGCCCAGTATAAAAGAGCATTGTACGATGTTAAGGGATCCAAGAAACATTATTCTTGCAAATCACTCTGGATTAAATCCATATTGCAATATCACAAATTATGCTTCTTATTGTTTTGTAATATGCCCAGTCCTGCACCAAATGCCCTGTTTTTCCTTTAAAATTATTGAATGACATTAACTGATCCAAAATACAAGTTTATTTAGGAGACATATAATTATAGAATCACAAAATCACTTAAGTTGATCGGGACCTTTAAGATCACTGAGTCCAACCATAAACCTAACACTGCCAAAACAACCCTTAAACCATGTTCCTCAGCACCACATCGACCCATCTTTTAAATACCTACAGAGATGGAGAATCCACCACTTCCCTGGGCAGCCTATGCCAATGCTTGGCAACCGTTTTGGTGAAAAAATTTTTACCAATATCCAATCTAAACATCCCCTGGAGTAACTTGAGGCCATTTCCTCCTGTCCTATTGCTTGTTACTTAGGACATCAACCACCACCTTGCTATACCCTCCTTTCAGGTAGTTGTAGAGAATGATAAGATCTCCCCTATAATAGCAAATATTGAGGAAAGGAGTGGTGCATACTTCCTGTACCATTTTCACTTTATCGTCAAGATTTTGTCGCCTGGAATATGTGGTTCCTCTCCTGTTTCTCTATATGTCCAAAAAAATTTTTTTCTGATGAAGCTCTTACCAATCCTGTTGCACTGTTTTGATTATGGTAAACAAATTCCAATTAAAAAAAAAAAAAAGCTACAAAAATTGTGAGTAAACAATGTAATAATTCACATGAAGCTAGAGCACCACTAAGAAATATCTGTAGAAGCATCTATAGATGTATCCATAGAAGTCTCTTCTGTACATCTCATTATGTGATCGCACTTGTAATAATCTTCTCTGCTTTATCAATATTTAGAAGTAAGAATTACAATGCAGTTCACTAAATGATATAAAGAATATTCTGTAAAAATTCAAACAAAAGGAAGTTGAAGAGAAAAACCAAGAATGTCAAAACCTCACAAATATTCATAGAATCATAGAATCATAGAATCACTTGGGTTGGAAGAGACCTTCAAGATCATCGAGTCCAATCATAAACCTATGCCAAAACCCCCCCTAAACCATGTCCCTCAGCACCATGTCTTCCCGTCTTTTAAATACCTCCAGGGACGGCAATTCCACCACCTCCCTGGGCAGCCTGTTCCAATGCTTGATAACCCTTTCGATAAAGAAGTTTTTCATAGAATCATAGAATCATAGAATGGTTAGAGTTGGAAGGGACCTTAAAGATCATCAAGTTCCAACCCCCCTGCCATGGGCAGGGACACCTCTCACTAGACCTGGTTGCTCAAAGCCCCATCCAGCCTGGCCTTAAACACTTCCAGGGATGGGGCCTCCACAACTTCCCTGGGTAACGTGTTCCAGTGCCTCACCACCCTCACAGTAAAGACCTTCTTCCTAATATCTAATCTAAATCGCCCCTCTTCCAATTTAAAACCATTACCCCTTGTCCTATCACTAGACTTCCTGACAAAGAGTCCCTCTCCAGCTCTCCTGTAGGCTCCCTTCAGATAC
>VZSF01011287.1:25569-45202 GCA_013398295.1 Chionis minor
ACAGTGTCAAATGCTTTGCTTAAGTCCAGGTAGATGACGTCCGTTGCTCTGCCTTTGTCCACCAAGTTCGTGGCAGTATCGTAGAAGGCCATCAGGTTTGTCAGGTAGGATTTGCCCTTGGTGAAGCCATGTTGGCTGTCTCCAATCACCTCCTTATTTTCCATGTGCCTTAGCAGAGATTCCAGGAGGATCTGCTCCATGATCTTGCCAGGCACAGAGGTGAGACTGACTGGCCTATAGTTTCCTGGGTCCTCTTTTTTCCCTTTTTTGAATATCGGGGTTATGTTCCCCTTTTTCCAATCCACAGGAATTTCACCAGACTGCCACGATTTCTCAAATATGATGGAAAGTGGCTTCGCAACTTGGTCCGCCAGCTCCTTCAGGACCCGGGGATGAAGTTCATCAGGTCCCATGGACTTGTGCATGGACTTGGACTTTTCCTAATATCCAACCTAAACCTCCCCTGGCACAGCTTGAGGCCATTTCCTCTTGTCCTGTCGCTTGTTACTTGGGAGAAGAGATTGACCCCCACCTCGCTACAACCTCCTTTCAGGTAGTTGTAGAGGGTGATAAGGACTCCCCTCATCCTTCTCTTCTCCAGGCTAAACAATCCCAACTCTCTCAGACGCTCCTCATAAGACTCGTTTTCCAGACCCCTCACCAGCTTTGTTTCCCTTCTCTGGACATGCTCCAGCACCTCAAGGTCTCTCTGATACTGTGGTGCCGAAAACTGCACACAGTACTCAAGCTGCGGCCTCACCAGTGCTGAGTCCACGGGCATAATCACTTCCCTGCTCCTGCTGGCCACGCTATTCTTGATAGAGACCAAGATGCCATTGGCCTTCTTGGCACCTGGGCACACTGTTGTAATAATTTTTTTTTTTTGTTTTTCAGATGTCAGCATTTCTTTTCCCAACCAGTGCAACTTTGGGGAACACGTATTGCTTGAAAAACATATCTTACTATAGACCTTTTACTATGGATTCAGGGGTTTAAATTTAGGCAAGCTTTCAGAATCAGAGTTGTACAGATAAATAACCACTGACATAGTGTGGTATCTTCCCGGAGATAACATGAAGGCAAAAAATATTTGAAATCTTCAGTATTCCGTAAAGGCATCATTTTAGGATTTTTGTAGGATTTTAAATGGTCAAAAGTAGGTCCATAAGATACAGATATAATAAAAATTCTCATTATTTAATACTGCAAAATGTCACAATGCGTTAAATTATCTTGTCAGCATATATTCAAAATACACAAACTAAACAATGGATATTGTAAAATACAAAGAGATATGTGTCCTGTTTTCAAGAAACATGTGATTAACAGAGAAAAAAACTGTGTGATATATTGTTGAGAGCATTAAACCAATTTGAACAAATTTTATGAATGTATGGAATGTATATTCTCTTCCATAAATGTTTTTTAGATAATAATATCCTTCAGCAATGACAAAATGATTGCAGCTCATCTACAGTATATTTTTCTTTATGTGCTTTATATCCATAAAACAATAAAAAAGTTAAATCCAAAAGAGCAAGGAAAAAAGTGGGGAAAAAAGGAGATTAGACACATAGTGGCAAACCAGTTTTCACAAAACAGCTTTTTTTTCTATTTTTAAGACAACTTTAATTTTACTTAGTGTGCAAGAACAGAGGAACTGTTGTATGTGATCCTCTTACACGGCCTTGTCTTAAAGGTTAACTTGTGTCAGTACTTGAATTAAGATGAGTGAAATCCCAATTGGCACTTGGTGAACAGCAATGTCAAGGGCTGAGATAGCCCCAGAACATCCTGTGAGAGAGAAATATTGTCGTTATATATGTGGCTGAGATTTTTCATCTGATATTAGATAATCCCCTGTAGCATGATCATCTTAGTAGTCAATGTTTGCTATTAATATCTGGATGCATTGCACATCATGTTACATAGTAACAGCAAAGTTGGAGCATTAATGAACACTACATTAGCAAATACCACATTAGACATACTTCATTCTCCTACAGCAGATTTTTGTCCAGTAGGTGCAGATAGACCAGTTGTGGGAATGATATACCAAAGGAAATAGAAGTGGTTTCTGACCAAAGGAAATAGAAGTGGTTTCTGACATCAGCATCCTTTTAAGTTAGATCATTTTAATTTAATTTGCCATGAAATGTGGCAGGAGAAAGCAAAAGTTGGAAAGAAAGCAAACTACTTAAGCTGTTCTACTTAAATCCACAAATATGGGTGCAGTGTACGGGCATTTTTACATGGAAAATAAAAACCAGAAACTAAGAATAACAGGAGAAGAAATGATGAATTTTGCAATACCACATCACTCCAGCACCAGGATACCAAGAAAAGGCTCCTGTGTGCATGGTGGCATTTTTCGAATCTTGAGCCAAGAAAAAAAAATAAAAATAGGGAGAATGTAATTCTAACGTACGTGTTTCCAGATACAAAAGGTAATTCATGTCTCAGGCTTTGACTGTAATCCCCTTGAAAAAGTCACAGTCATGTTTTGTTGATATGGTTCCATATTGTTCAAGAAAGGGGAAGAACAGCAGTGAAATTACTGCGAGTCTGGCTGAAGAAAAGGAAATGGGGTGCAGAACTGTGTTTGCAATACAATATTTCTCACTATCTTTCCTGTGTCCACACTCGGCCAGCTCCGATTTGGCCCTCTCTGTTTGAAAAACACTTTGAATTTGAAACATACTTTGTAAGTGTTAAGTATTAATATTAAAATTAATTGATAGGGTGACTGTTCAGTACAACTTCTTGCTAGCTTAGATTGAGTGATACTGCAGGATATTGTTTGTGTTGTACCGAAGAGGGCTGTAGTAATACTATATGACTGCCTCTCTCCTGGGAACTCTACCAAAAGTGAGATGTGCATCTGATGAGAGTATCCTGGTGAGCAATGATTTAAATACATACATAAAATGAATAGGAATGAGGAGCATGTGTGTGAGGTAATTTGAGGGCTTCACAAACACCAGTCTTCTGTTTGGATAAAAATTGTCTTTGATCTTCATTTTGGAGGTAATGAGTAGTCCAAAGTTGACTCCAATATGAAAAGAAGAAGCCTTAACAGAAGAAACCTTTATGCCACTTCTGAGATTGATTTCAGGCTCAGACAACTCTCATCCGCTCTCCAGGGTCTCTTTTGATTTGCTTTGACAATTGGCTGAAATTGCAACCAATTCACTTTCTCCAGGCATCTAACAGATGTATCTAATTCAGGAACTGCATTGACCCATTCTTCCACTGCAGTCAGTGAAGAGGGAGGGTGGTGGGAAAGAGGAAAGTTCAGATGATTCAGGATGATTCTCAAATGAGCTGTGTCTTCTACTGACTGGAGAAGGAACCTGCAGAAGCTGAACATAAGTGCCTCAGCTACAGGATGTCCCTCGATTGTTGCAGTTTGTGTCTCCACAAAATCAAATCCGATCTAAAAGAGACCTAGGTGGGATGAACTGTCCCTGCTACTCACATTCTCAGCACTCACCTTTTCCTTTTTTATTTTTTACTCTTTCTTTGAGTGTGAATTCCTTGAATCCTTTATTTGTTGTTCCTGCTTTCCAGTGTTAAGTCTCCTGTGCAAACAGCTCGGCTAGAATGCATCTGTCTCATTTTGCATAGCAGACTCAAAACACAGCTCTCACCAGTCCATGTTATGCTAACTTATCATTGAAACATTCAGACCCGAACCCCTGGAATTTTCCATCTGCTTTTCATCTGCTCAGCTGACGCTAGAAGGGCAACTGCTGTGAGAAACCCTGCAGGGCAGGTTTTACCAGTGGGTGTAATTGAGAAACAGTAGCTAACAATTTCAGACACAGGGCAAGGGGATGGTTAATATAAGAAAATATAGATCAGAGAGATATAAACGCACATCACAGCGTGATCCAAATCAGTGTTGTTGTTAGGTTGTGGTATTGTGTTGTTTAGTGGGTTTTTTTAATACATATACGCTCGCATATTCTCAAGACAATGTGTGTTAGTGTGTCTCATTGGAGAATGTAAGAAATCTGAGATTCGTGGACCACCACCAGCATTTAATGGAGAGAAAGGTCTTATTGAGATTCTGAACAGGAAGGAGGGAAAACTGAGATCCACTTCCCAACCAGCAGTGTCACCCAGTTCTTGAGCAAATCAAGTGAAAAAAAATAGCTGATGTTTTTAAGTGCTTGACACAGCACACGTTTAAAGTCCCAAGTATACAAATCTAAACCTACAGTCTGCTAAGAACTGCTAAGGACCCTGAGGCCTTGTTTCAGCCTTACAGGTTGTGATAGCAGGTAAGCTACCTGCAGTAAAATTTGAAGCATTATATACTAACCGCTATATTAGGGGACAAGCAGGACTAAGACCTTGAGCTTGGTGGTACCCTTATTCTCTACAAACTGGGAAAGGTCTGCAATGAGCACTGCCCAGAAAGCTACGCTTCTTTGTAAGAAATATTGACAAAGGCAGTGAACAAAATGTGTCTTAAATGATGTTTAATTTCCCTTCTTGGTGTACTTTGGTTTCTTTTCTTTTCTTTTTTGATAGAAAATAAAAATAAATAAGAAAATGGAGCCAAAGGAAATGCACACAAAAATACAAGCACACAAACATACACACATATACACACACACGGAAGAATCGTTATATCAAATGACCAAGGCAAATCAAGGAAAATAATTATTGCAGCTGATGGAGCAGAAACCCCATTATGGCTAGATGCTGGTTCACAATGTACAGTCCCGGAGGATGAGCGCTAAATGTATTTTTCAACATCTTTAGCACAATTTATTAAATTAAGTTTTAAAATGAATCACATTTCTTCCCCACTATTTTTTCCCTCCTCCTTGCTCTCTGCATAGGGCTTGTTTCATTGGTTATATTTTATAGTCAGTGTTTATCACTTTTAGTTTGGTTTGTTTCCTCTCATTTTCAGGCCTGATGCTGGAGTGTGAAACTCTCCTTACATTTATGCTGGAGATATTATTCATACAGATAAAATGCCTTAGCATGGAGTGTGAAGTTGGGACAAAGAGAAAAGCATCTTTTGGTGCCTTCTGATGAAAGCCTGAGGTGCCTCAACCCAGAATCAAAACAAAGCTTCAAGATGCATGGATGAGTCCTGGTAAACTAATGATACAATTGAAGCAGGGAAAATATACATAGCTTCCTGAAGTGGAAATCTAAGGGGAAAAATAGTAAATACACTTCTTAAAGCCCGTATGCGTTTGCTGGCATTCATCTTTTCCCAGAAGAGATTCCAACATTGGAGTAGCTGAACGTGTAAGTCTTCCACCTACATTCATACCACTTTCAGAGGTAGTCTGAAGTAAATCTGGTAAGGCCTTTTCTCGGATGTAATCCTTTGACCATGCAGCTGGGTAATACCCAAACCCTTTAGATGCGCCTAGTGAGTCTGTAGAAAAATTATGCTACAGGTATCTTTCAAATAGAGAAAAACTGTTCAAAAATCATGTAGCTTATGGCACATCATTACTTGAGTTTCTTCTTTCTTCTTTTAAACTTAATGTAAGCTAAAAAACAATTTTAATTCCCATCAGATCTGAGTCTTATATGTCCTGAATCTCAACTCACTTGACTCATTCTCTATTCAATTCCTCCCCATTGATACTGGCTCGGTGTTTGCAAAGATGTGCTCACTTTCACAGTCAGTGTCTAACTCTCATGGAAACAGGCAAAGAAGTAACCACTTGTTAGCTCAAGAAAAGAATGGGCAGAGGTGAAGTGACAAACATCACAAAGAGTGCCAATAGCAAAATGGAACATGGAAGCCATAACACCCATCACAGAGACACTCATTATAGCTACACAGGACCACAGGACTGGAAGGGATGCCCAGTTCCTTGTCTTTTCTGGCAATTGTGCAATGTGTGGATACTGCAGAATGACTCACAGGTTCAAGAAATCATAATGAGATATTAATGTCAGCTTTGGGTTTCTGAGAAGGAATTGCAAGCAAGGAAATGTGGAAAAGGCAATGCCAGAAATATCTAGAAATGTCTTTCTCTGTTTATAAGGTGTGAGAAATGAATTTAGGATATACTTACTGATGTGGATTTTAATACAGTGTCTATTCACATATGCATAACATGAGTAGCTTCAAGTATAACCTAGTTGAAGCGTGATTTAATTAATAGCACTCAAACTATAAGCTTTCATTTATAGCAAGCCCCTTTGGGACTTATTTCTTTACATCACTAATGGAATACAAAGGAGACTTAAAACCAGTGTTAATTACCTTTATATGTAAAGTGTACATAGTGATATCTATGGAAGTTTCATGCAGATGTAAATAAATACATCTGCATGTGCATGTGTTTAGGGAATAAAGTGTGTGTGTATGTGTGTGTGGGCGTTCACATTAAATATAGCTGTTTGAAGAACATATTTTAAAATATCTTTTTCTTGATTTAATTTTTTTCCCTTTTTATAAAAAGGAGCATGACAAGATTATCTTTTGCGGTTATTAGTAAAGATCTATTTATACAGATGCCTTTCTAAATTATGAATTCAATCATCATCCCACAGATAAATGTTGAGTCATAAAGGCACATGTTGATTTAATATCTGAGAATGAGACTTTTGAGTCAAAGGACTGAATCACATTAGAAGTGCTGGGTTAGAAATAGTTAGGCTTTGAAACTTAATACTACAGCAAATAAATCTGACAATACGTTTTAAAATAGAGAAGAGGGGGGAAAAATGATAAATGTCAGCCATGAAAGTATCACCAGAGTACTTTTCAACCAAACTGCTACATATTTCAAGGGTGTATTATCAAGACAGTTTTCTGTTTGAGGGTCAAATGAATAACTTGTTCATCAGTATAATAGAGCATGTTTTACTCCATGTGAACATACATGTTTTAGATAGAAATCAACAAATGCCACCAATTTGATAAGCTCTGAAGTTTGCTCAAAGAGTAGCAGGAGTATGAATTATCAGATGAATTTTGGATAAAATAAATATATAAATTGTTTTTTGCCCAAAGTAGAATATATTGAATCCACCTAGAGGTGTGACTGAAATTGTATCTACTTCCTACATTCATGGACAAATTTCAGAACAAGATGACAATACATTTAAAATTTTCTTTGCACAAAGTTTTGAATACAAACTTACTCATAACAATAACACTCAAACTGTGTAATTTTCAGTGGCATGTGTAAATCCAGTCACTGTGAACCTTTTGACTATGGCTATCCTGTACAAATTCATACGTGAAGAACAGAGTCATACGTAAAGATGTATGATTCCCTACGGATGTTATCTCTTTTTCTCGTCACCCTCTTTAATTGAGATACGAGCTAAATCACAAACATCAATTCAGACTTTCTTTTCTTATCTGCCTAACCTGCAGGCTTGTTAATCCATAGGTGCTTCACTAATCAACCTTTGAGTTCCTTAGGTGCTCAGATCCAGATGCTTAAACATTTTTGGAAATGCACATCCTAAACAATAGGTGGTACTCTTCCACCTGAAACTTCACTGCAATGCAACATAAAATGTACAGTCATCAGAAACTAATGAATTCCTCAGTGAGGGCAGAAAATCAGCCCTGCCTTCAAGGTGCTTTGCCCCATCTTCTGAATCACGGGGCTTTTACTGAAGTCTGGAGATTCAGATACTGCTCAGCATGAAAGCAATTGAATTAGCACCACCCATATAATGGCAGAGAATGGTAACTGGAGATATTGGTGGAGCTTCAAAGAAATGTCTCTGATGGGAAAGGTTACTACTTAATATGAGCTGAATGAGTCATACTGTGAAGGAAAACCACCTCTCACATAGTCAGCAGAGCCAGGGAGGAGCTACAATAGGTAGAGCAAAAGTTGTGATGGTTTTCAAAAGCATATTCTTCCAACACTTGACATTTATAGAGCCTTATGTACCCTGGATTGATGAGACACTAAGGGTTCCCATGAGGCAAGATCTAAGCTATTCACATAAATTAACTGCTGGAAGAGCATGAGCTAAACAGTGCCACCTTTCTGTTTGTTTCCTCTTTCTTTTTTTCCCCTCTCAAGGAAGAGATCTGATCATGAAGTTTCCAATCTTACAGTGCAAATGTATTGGAAAATTACTGGAATTTACCCACATGAGATTTTTCTGGTCTTGCTGAGAAATACTGCATCTACAGGTGGTAGCACTATATCTACCCAGAGACTGGGAAGCTATCCTTAGCTGCTAGTAGATGGATTTCAATGATGAAAACCTGTGGGTGTTTTTTTGACAGATGTTCTGGAAATATTATAAAGAACTTTTTCTGCAATGGCAGCAATTTTGGAGATTCAAGGCTTGCCATGATTCTAGGCCCAGTTTCCAAGGAATTAAACCTCTAAATGTTGATGAACCTCCTATAATCTTGGGATGCGCTATGTTGTAACATTTTATAATCTGTCACTTTAAAATGCACATCTAAGTCTGTGCTGTCACAGCCATATTTTCAGGAAGCTTCTCACTTAAAAGTCACATTTATCAATGGGTCTTGCTGTCTGGATAGTCATTTGTAAGTGAAAAAGATGATCACATTTTCTTTCAAGAGATTTGTTTTAAAAAATTTCAGACCAATTTTCCTTCCTTTTCGTGCTTCCATTCATAGTGGAAGGTACTGATCATAGCTTCCTTTAAAATACAAACAAAAGGTAGTAGTTGTTGGGGACTAAAAAAGAAAGAAAAAATATCTGATCCCAAATAAACTAGATATTGTAAAGTTTATTGTCTGTTCAATGCAGAAATATTTGGCCATCTTAGTTTTATTCAGAGCTTTGGATTACCTTGATTCAACATATGAAGTAAAACCGTGCATTTGGTTTCCAAGGAACATTAAGAATTCTTCTAGAAAGGCCTTATTAGTTCTGCTTTTCCAGTTCTCAACAGTGTGACATTATGAACAATGATAGGTTTTACAGACTTAGTAAAATGTGTTATTGTCCTTGTTGACAAGCCCTGGCAAGCTGCTCCATGTGTTTTTACAAAGCACAATGTCAAAACTTTCTTATACAAAGCTCGAGGACCTGTACAGCTTAAGCTACAGTAGGCAGAGATTAGTAAATTCCCACTGTAGCTGTTTACAGATTTGCAACTTGTATATTCACTTCTGGGGCATCACGGTTGTATACTGAGCATCCATAAATCACAAAGCTCTCTGGTCTTGTTATGGAAATATGACAATTCTGCTCGCACCTGCTCCACCTTCTATTTCTGTCACTTGCCAGAATGACAGCGGGCTATAAATGTCTCTATATAGTAGGGCCTCAGCTCTGATTCTATGGAATTAAATGACCTTGGCAAAGATGATATTTTTGATGTGGAGAGCTTATCCCATTCTTCATGCAAAAGAAGCAAGGCTCTAAACCTGAGTGACAGAACTCAGATCTTCTTGAAGAAAAAAATAAAATAACATTGACTTTATTTTAATATTTCTTTTCCAATACGCTGAAGTTTTACCAGGTAATTGCCCTACACAAATATTTATGAATGTCAGACCATGGAGTTCTATAGCATTTGCTCAGAGAATAACATCACTTAATGAATTCTACCATGCACATGGGACTCAGGTCTTTAATGAATAGGTCACTGTGATTTCTTGAGATGGCTGTCACTTTGAGATATGAGAATCATTTCTTTTTAGTGAAGAGGAGCTTGGATATGTGCATATTTAGGGATTCTATTTCCCACAACTTTAGACCTCTCAAGAATGATGCAGAGCCAGGGTTAAGATTTAGGAGATTTCAGGTGTCATATCCCTGAGATTCCTGAAGATCAGGAGCGTACAAACATGCACACACACACACACACATCCCCCAAATAAAATAAAAAAAAAAGCCAGACAAATACAATTTCCTCTACAAATTAGTTACTCCTGTGTTATTGAATCACCAAATATGTAGTTATTTTTTTAGTGTATTTTTCATTCATGGCTCACTGTTTGTTTATTCATTCCACAGGTTTCATCTTTTGCCAAAACTTCATGTAAAGATACAGCAGTGTTATCATGTAATATAAGTATTTAAGTATCTTTTGCCTTCGGGTTGTTCTTTGTAATCTTTTATGAGATGAGGAAAGTGAACATTATTATCATGTATGGAAGAGTTTGATCTTGCTTTTATACATATTATACAGATTATTATATTATACATGTATAGGTACCCACAAATATCTAAGGAAAATTAACCTTCAAAAAACTCAACATTATAAAAAATAGTTTTACTTGCCTTGGCACAGAGAACTGAGTTTCTGATACAGCCGGGTATTGCTTTTTTCCTCTTAACAGTGGGAGGCCATGTAGAGGTAGCTTATTACTGTTCACGACTTTCTTGGGAACTTCAAACTCTGTTTTACCAGATTACCAGTCCTTTTGTTTGTTTGTTTGTGTTTGTTATGGTTTGGTGTTTTTGTTTGTTTGTTTTAACAGAAAGCACGTGAGAGTATTTCTCTCAAATTCTCTCTCAAATCCAATTTAATAGACTTGCTGAACTATGAAAAGTCAGAAATAGATGGTGCTTTTATGGGACAGAAGGACAGGCACATTTACTGCAAAATGGGAAACAGTTCGTTTGCATACAATGAAGATGAAAATGACATTCTAGTCTATAGAATAGACTATAGACTTTTAAAAGAGAAAAACAATAATCATTGCAATGATTGGGGCATCACAAGATGCAGAAATGAAATGAGGAGTATAAAGTCAAATAAGCAATTTGAAGTCAACCTGAAAGAAAAACTGGTGCTTTTCTTTTTCTTCACTTATTATGTTTAATTAAGATTTTTTTGTTTTGTTTTGGTTTTGGTTTTTTGCTGAATTAAAGATATTGCAATATAACTGCAATACAATCACACTACAAATCCATTGTCCGAAATTCAAATGGTTCAAGTTTACATGAACTTCTGTAGAAGATGTTTGAAACAGGTGGATTTCAAATTCACCAACTTATTCCACAAACATTACCTCAATCCCTCAGCAGAAAAGTGTTTGCAAAGATTCTCACCCTCGTGTGTTCATTTTGATACTTTAATTTTTACACATTGCTCTCTACAACTACCTGAAAGGAGGTTGTAGTGAGGTGGGGGTCAATCTCTTCTCCCAAGGAACAAGTGATAGAACAAGAGGAAATGGCCTCAAGTTGTGTCAGGGAAAGTTTAGATTGGATATTATGAAAAAATTCTTCACAGAAAGGGTTGTCAAGCATTGGAACAGGCTGCCCAGGGGAGTGCTTGAGTCACCATCCCTGGAAGTATTTAAAAGACAGGTAAACTCAATGCTTATGGACATGGTTTAGGGGTGGTGTTGGCAGTGTTAGGGTGATGGTTGGACTTCATGATCTTAAAGGTCCCTTCCAACCCAGACAGTTCTATGATTATGTGATTCTATTTGCACCTAATTTTGGGTGATTGACCCCAGACAGAAAGTTCTATTGCCTGACCTTGCTCCACAATACTAAAATTACAAATCTTCTCTATGACAACTTTCCCTTCTAATAGAAAAACATTTCTAAAATAAGAACAATACATGCAAGACCTGTCTCAGGACCATCTGAGGTCCTTTTACATTCATTTTTTCTTTTTTCTGCTAGATGTCCAATTTCCATTTTGGAATTCTTAAGGAGGTTAATGGGAAGTTCTAAACATGGAACCTGTAGCTATTTAAAAAATTTCTGAAGTTTAGAATTAATTAATGAGACCGTTTTATTATTTTTTTTTAGTAAACGGTACACTTTTGCAGAATTTGTATGTTATATGTTTCCGTGGATTTTATAACAGTTTAAAAATTTACATTAAACATCCTGACTACTGTGAGTCTGCTTCACTGTTTTTTCAATGCTTATATATGGGAATCTAGAATTTTAGGTACCTCCAATTTAGGTACTTCACATAGGGGTTTAATCAGATAAATCCTAAATGTCACCTTGTCCACGTGAAAGTAAATAAGGGAAAAATTAATCACACAATACATGAAGCTATGCAATGAAATAAAATTTTAAAACAACATGTCAGAACAAAATAGTTAGACTTTTGTAACAAAGTGCTCATAATTTCTGCAATCAGTGGAAAATGTGTGATTGCGCTAAAATGCACAACACAAAATTGTGTTTGGATTTATAGTTGGGAAATACCTGTGAAAAAGGTCAATGACTTTAATCACAACATGTCTTCTTTACACATAACACAAGAGGCAGGGATAACAGCAGACTATTACCTTAGTCAAACAGCAATCTGAATAAATACAGAACTGGAACATGGAATAGCCAACTTTGTCCTTAAATAATTAATTTCTTGATATTCGTTAGTCAATCCCATGCAAATCTTAGAGTGACCTATAGAAGACTTTCTAGTAAGGAAAAACTACCACTGGTCAATACAACTGGTAGCACTGCTTAGGACTTGTTCTCCTGGCTGTCAATGTTCTTTATGGGTTTATCTACAAATGAGGCAACATCCTTTCGTTTCTGCAGAGGCATGACTGGATTGTATCAAATTCCTTCAGTAACTTGGCACACTAAATCACTCCCTTTCCATGAAGAATATTATTCAGCTTCTGCCTCCTCTCAGGAAACAGCTCACATTTTGAAGAGCTTTTTATTCAAATAAACACCAAACAATAAACTGGCTTTCCAAAAAGGATGCTCTCTTAAAGTGGCAGTGACATTCCGTTCCTTTATCTACTCCCTTGACTCAAGCAATAAAGTGGCAAATGAAATCAGTGAGTGTTGAGAAATAACCATGTTCAGTTCAACTGGATACACACACACACTTCCTTTGAACCAATATACTCTTTAAGCAGGCATTCTTTAAAGTTACAGTGTCAGACTACAACTTGTAAAACACAACGACAGAAGTCCCAGCAAAAAAATATTTTTGAACATAAGGCTAGAGAATAAATAATAGATAAAGCTGGCAGCTGATCAGCTGATATACCAGATTAGTTCTACAGAAGCAACTGAAGACATGTTTCTGAGCATGTGAGGCACACTTGTGCTAACAAAACCCACTACAATATTCTGTGGTAATGGCTCTAAATGCTGTTGAAAACCAAATTACCATATCTATTACTGTGGAATATTGCAATATTTGTTTTTAATAAGCATTATGTCTGGACTTCCCTCCACCATATTCATGTTCACAAAGGCTAATCAATAGCTACTTTCCTTACTCTATTGAGTTTCAGTACATTAATTAACTTATCTCTCAGTAATCATGACAGACATCATCACTGGATCAAAAAGAAAACTTTAAAATTGGTTTTGTTAACAATGAAGCCTTTTCTCCCTTTTCTCTTAGGACCTTATTCAAGGAGAACAGAAGCGTAAAATGCTCCCAGGTCAGACCAGAAGCTTTATAAATGCATATAATCCATGTAAAACTCTCTGCTCTATCACTTCTGTTCTTCGCTTTACACTTCATATGAATGGATAAAAGCATAACCATTGAAAAAGGCCTAACACAAAGGGAATGGAACTTATTCTCTTATCTTCAAAAAATTTGAGATTAAAATTGTAGGATTTTTTCATCTTTATTTTTATTTTTTTATTAAAAATTGCATGGTATGAAGGGGTTTTTTAGTACTGACAATACTAGGAATAACACACATCAGGCAAAAGTTTAATGCTCATGTGGTTTAGTTCAACACGTTGATGATTTCTAACATTTCCATTTCCTGAATTATTGTTTTATGACTTAAAACACTATTTCTTGACTACACACATACAATGTGACAGCAGAAGTCACCACCGCAGGTTTATGAACTGGGACGTAGTTGTAAATCAATATTGAAAATCATGGCAGTGTGCCATGTTAATTTAGATTTCTGAGTGCCAGACGGGAGCTGCTGTTTGTCTAAGCAGTTTCCTCCTTGATTTCCAAAAAAAAAAAAAAAAAAANAGAGAGAAGAAAAAAAAATAAACAGAGGAAGTCTTTTATCTCTCATGACTCATATTGGCATTAGATTCTGTTGTGGTAGCTGGTATTGGTGAGATACTCATTTCAGGAACATGTTGCCAGTGTCCTTATGGGGCAGAAGAGGTTTGCAATAAGGATTGGAGAAAGGCTCTTTATTTTATGCACCTCTCAGATTATCATTGTGTTAGCAGGTATTTCTTAGCCACTGCCTGTGAAAGCTGCGAGGGCAGGTTGCTGAGAATTAGGAAAGAAAAGTTGCTGAAAGAAAAGTTTTAGCTGTAGTGAAATCAGAGGTTTCTCTTCTAGGCAGGCCATACAAGAGCTTAACCCGGATGAGTTTGATCTGTGGAGTGATTTCATGGGCAAATCAAATGTCTCAAATGGGAGCTATAGCAGAACGTCAGCTCTGGAAACCTCTTACACTGAGTAAGTCCATACATGATCTTGAAAATTTGGGGTGTTTTGCATTGTTTAAGCTACCTGGATTTCCATTTAACCATCTTTACAGTATTTAGTGTATAAAAAATATTAATTTTCACCTAATTTATACTTTTGTGTATCTGGTAATGTAGAGAAAATATGAAGGTGCAGTTCTAAGATGAAGGATCCATAGAGAATATTACTTTTTAAGAAATCCTTGTTAAACATTTCCAGTTCTTCCTTTCAGTCTCTGTGTTTTCAACTCCCTTGTTAAGTAAAATAAACAAGTACTAAATATAGTAAAATAAAGGGTGTCTGAGTTACTGAAAACCAATGGTTTGATAGATTCCTCTCAGATATCAACAACAGGGTCTGCCAATGCACTTTGTTTCTCTTTTTCTTGGAGCTCTATTGGGTTGTCTTGTCTACTTACAAAGTCACTGGGTTTGCCACCTTTGCTTCATTACTCAAATATGACAGAAGTTTGTGAAATTTCTGTTATTTATAGGTTTTTCTGTTATGGTTCTTCTGAAAAAATGGTTGTACTGGCAGAACAACTTTTAGAAATTATTCCACTCCATTATAATTCCTGGAGGATCAAGTAAAAGAACTTCTTCCTTTCCCATTTTAGAAATGAGTTTGAAACATTTCCCCTTCAGTCCAGTGCCCAAATGAGACAATAAGCTCTGTTCATGAACCTCTGCAAATAATATTTTATAAAATAGATTGCTGAGATGATCTGACAAAGAAGATTCTCATTCCCTTTTCCCTGGAAGCATTGCCTGTAGGAGACAAAGTACTGAGGTTTAATTTCCTATCTCTCTCTTTTTTTTTTTTTCCCCTCTCCTTTGTTTGGCACTGACTTAGGCACGTTGTCAGCACTTAATGCAAAACAAGGAAAATACTTGCCTGTGTGGTGTCCATGTAAGTGAAGTAGTAATTTTTATTTGAACTGGGCCCACATAGGGTCAGGCCCTTCCCCCACCAAGTTTTGGTTGTTGCCTTTGTAGAAATAGACTTCTCCTCTGCCAATTAATATAAAATGACATAATTAACATAACGTAACATACCATAACGTAACATAACATAACATAACATAACAAACATAACATAACATAACATAACATAACATAACATAACGTAACGTAACGTAACATAACATAACGTAACTTAACGTAAGGTAACATACCATACCGTACCGTACCATACCATACCATACCATACCATACCATACCATACCATACCATACCATAACATAACATAAATAATGCTACTCCATTTCAAAAACTGAACCTACCACCATTCAAAAAAACCCAATAGAAGACAAAGCTCTGCATGACTAATGTGTCATTCTAATGAATGTCATTAATTACAAATTAAACAGCAAGCAGTACATCCTGATTTTCTTCCTCTTAATCACAAGAACTGAAAACTTAACAATTGCTTGTTTGTTCCTCTTTTCCTTTATTTCTCAGAATTTTCCAACTGCATTTCTCTTTTGTAATTCACAGTTATTTTCATAATATAAAAGAATGTTAACTAAGAAATAGTCCACAGTTCTGAACTGAGGCAAACATATGAATGTCACTCACTAATAAAACAAGATTAACCTAAGGAGCTGCATTTACCTGTTTAGCAGTGTGACTGAGAATTAGTCTATTCCCAAATGAAATAGATGCATGACAGTACTGCCATACTGACTTGAAAGCTTGGACAATGAAGGTTTAATTGCTTTCAGTCTTGTAAAATGTAATTTAAGAACAGGTATGAAGGCAATTTGAACAGATAAACAAAAATATGCATATACTTTCAAGGCCATTGCAATTTTTTTGCAGGTAAGGAGGTTGCTTAGCATACTGAAAAGATGAGGAATATGTAAAAAGTTTTTTTACCTTTGTCACTTGTAGGGCTGAGCTAGAAGAAATGCCAAGAAAGAAATGACTTGGGTCACAACTGGTTCAAATTGAATTCACTTTTGCCAACAATATTTGCCACAGTTTCGAGTTGCTGTTGTTCCTATTTATGATGGCTGCCTCAGCACCATTTATGATTCAGTATCTTTATGAGAATTACTTTTACTTTTGGTAAATTTTCAACAAATAGCTTCCACAAACAGGTTCAAGCACACTGGTTGTCTCTTACTCTGGTATTTGCCATAACAATGTAAGAATGTCTGTAACAAGTCATGTGAAATATCCATTCAGTTTAGCATATCTCTCTGACAATAGCAACACAGAATGCCCCGTGAAGAAGACAGGATGGTCCTATGAACATCCAAGATATATTTCAGAAAGCGATAATGGTGTGCCATGCTCTCTGACGTCAACCTTTTTTTTCCCCCTAGCAAAAGGAACTTTGGTACCTGAGCCTACACAGGAGCCTTTACTCAATCCATCCCATTCTCAAGCAGAATAAAAACAAGATTATGTCTGCAATGCAATACAATGCCATGCCATTCACTGCATATCTCTCCAGTGAAGACAGTTATAATGCAGTTTTGAATTGTTACTTGAACAAACAAACTTGTCTCCCTTTGCTCTTTCCCTGCTTCTTTCCTAGCATAAGAGAGGAAAGCTCAACATTCCTTATAAATCTTGGTTCCTCTCAGAGTAAAAGAAAAAAGTGAAAGAAGAAGAAAGGAAAAAAGAAAACAGAAAAATTAAAAGAAAGGCAGGCTGACAAAAAGTGGGACCATACAGCTGGTTGATATATTGCCTCACTGTCATGTCATAGATAGGGGGACTACCTGAACCCTGGGCTGAAGAGTCTACCATGTTCTGCGTGGAGTCTGTAACCACTAGCAATCTTTACCCTCGTTGTTTTCACATTGTTTTCTGAAGGCTTCAACAAGAATTACTTCTATTTTACATCTCTATATTTAACACATCAATAAACAAACAAACAATCAAAACATCTGCTTTAAAATATGTGTTTTTAGAACATCCAGTTGCCATCCAAGTCCCCTTTAGCAAAGATTATTAACATGTCTTATTCATAAGCCATAGGGATACCACAAAATATTTCCAACCTAGGTTATGAATTGCACAAGTAGGTCTTAATTTTCCCTGTCATCTCTGCAGTTTTTGCTATATAAACTTTCTTTTATCTAGGACTTCCATTCTTCTTTTAAATGTTTTACAACCAGGTTAATTTATGTGTAGTTTAGTGGGATATGCGGCACTATCAGTGAATTATTTTGAGAAGGATTGCCTAAAAAAACCTTCCAAAAATTCTGTCACATCTCTTATTTATGAGAATGTTCTCATAACTTCTAGATGTCTCATGTTAGAGAGAATAAATTGCCCCCTACACCAGTAAAAGTTTTATGAAAATTCAGAGATTTTTCCTCAGGCAATTGTATCATAACCCCCGTATGTGTTTAGGGGAATTATATTCTAACAAAGAAAAGCTCATCTTTCTTTCCACAAATATGAAAAAAATTATGAGGTTGTTAAAGACACCTCTTTAAGCATCAGTGGAAAGCCTGTGCTTCTGGACATAGGGTATTGGGTCCTTTTAGTGTGGATTGCCAGAAAATCTTGAATGACAACACAGTCCATCACAACAAAGATGCACGGATCTTACACATACTCACTTCCAGAAAGCCAGTCAAAAATCCCAATGGAACAGGGCAGAGGCTGCACCAGAGAGTCCAGGTGGAGGAGAAGAGAAGAGACATCAGTGGGAAATAAGGAAATACTTTTTTTGTTTTCTTGTACCAGGGCTTGTGACAGTGATGTTATCCAATTGCTTCATGTAGCTTCTAATAAGGTACTAGTTAATCCCTGTTTTTTCTGCCTAAGGAGTTTGCCTAAAGCGTAGCAGAATGCTATGGAGTTCAATGGCTTTGGAATAAACTTGACTGGTAAAAGAAGCTTTGCAGCTACAAGTAGGAAGAGCTCTATGGGAGCCCTGTGTACGTATAGAACCATACCTACACGTACTTCTTAAGACCCTTCTTAAGACCTCTTAATAACTTTTTATAACATTTTTTTAATCCACAAAATGGTATCTTGATTTTTAATTGTTCTTTCTCTATATAAAAGTTTGCAAATATGTGATTTTCTTTTTTATTGCTGAGCTGATCCCACCCAGAGAATGCTTAGACTTTACGCTGCTTTTAAAGTATTGTTCATCCAACTCACTTTGAACTTTAAAGCTTTTTACTGAGATAACAGGATCTACAGTGTGAGATCAAGCTTAGAAATCACAGCTTGAAATGCCCATCCAGGGGAAGTCATGCAGAAAATGAAACATATCTGGCAGAACAAGACAATGGTCAGAGTGACAAGACAAAGTCAAGGAAAAGGGCAATGAGGAGAACCCCAGACAGGAAAAGGCTCCCTGGTGTTACTGGGAGAAAAGAGGGTAAAGGTACAGAGAAAATGAAGAGTTAAAACCCATCTATCAAGGCTGAGATTGAAGTGTGTGAACAACCCCAGCTCCCCTCTCCCCCCTCCTCCAAGTAAAGGTCATTCTGTGTGAGAACATTTTCCTGTCTCTATGTTTTTGCTTTTATTTTGGCCTTTATCTGGGGGAATTTTGTCTAGGTGCAATCGTGTCTGTTTCAAACTGTTCAATCTGTTAGCTGTCTCCAAAAAAAAAAGAAAGAAAGAAAAAGAACAGGGGAAGACAGTAAATTTAACGCTGGATGGGTATTACTGGATTGACAGCTGTGTGACCGCAGAAGTTATAACATGGGCAGAAAAGGTCTTTCCTTCACTGGCATCTCTCAGCCTGTCTCATATCCCTTAATGAAGTGCTCCCGCAGAAGCATCCCAAAATGTTCTGCTTCCCCTATGGTCACCAGCCCCTCTTTCTGTCTGCTGTGTTGTGCTCAGCATCCTGCTGTCTGCCCAGGCAGCATTTGCCTTTGAGTTCTCTATAATCCTCTGAGACAAGAAAATTCATTGCACAGGTATCCTTGAAGGACTGACCCTCGGTCAGCGTCTCCTTACTGGCCTAGTTCAACACTGAGGTCTAGGCAGGAAGCCGTTCTATCTCACAACAAACCTCCTGAGCAGACCCTTCCCAAGTACTCTGACACTGATGAGAGAACAGTAGAAGGAAAACAACCTACAAGCAGGCATGCCGTTTGCTATTCTCATCCTCCATGTCCAGACTTCAGGTTTTGCTAAGAATAGTTATATATATTGCAGCAATGCTCAACACACTCTCATTAGCCACAATAAGAGATACTGCCCCACTGACATGGTTTGCACTGACATGTTCTTCACAACATAAAAGATAAAAATGCAAACATGAAACAAAGTTTGTGTAAAAGTGAACAGCTTGCAGCGAT
>VZSF01011290.1:6744-31934 GCA_013398295.1 Chionis minor
GGGGATGGTGCAGCCCAAGGACAGTGATGCCTATTGCTGCCTTCCACAGAGCTGGGGGGGCGCGGGGGGAAGGCAGGCAACAACTCGACGGCGCCGGGCAACGTTTCTCCTGACGTGGCCACCTCTCCGCAGGCGACCCACCCCGGCCCCAGGGCCGGAGGTGAGAGTTCGGCCTCAAGGCGCAGCAGTTACCGAGCACCGGCATGAGGCGAGTTTCAGTCGGGGCAGCGGGCCCGGCCCGCGCCGCCTCAGCGCGGCAGGCTCCGGGGGGGCGGGACGGAGCGGCCAGCGGCGCTTCTCCACCATTGGGCGAGCGGCTCCCGCCTTGAGCTGCGCTGCGCGGTGGCTCTCGAGTGGGAGGGCTTAGCCGGCAGGCGCTGCGGGGCGCCTTTCTGCTGGCCCTCATCGTTCATTGGAAGAGAAGCGAGGGGAGGCGGGATTTTCACACCTTTTTTCACTTCCCATTGGAGAGAGAAGAGGAAGGAGGCGGGCTCCGGAGCCACCCCCATCATAGGCTGGGGCGGGCTCTAGAAGCCGCCGCTTTCCACCGCCGCTTCTCATTTGCTGGGAAGTCGCTAGGGGGCGCGGCGATCTCGGCCGTTCCCGGGTTCCCATTGGCGGAGAGCGCCAGTTCCGCCACGCCCTTCCTGCTTCCGGTTCACGGGGTGGGCGAGAGGAGCCGGCAGGAGCCGCGGACGAGGCTGGTGTTGTCCGCGCTTGCGGTCGCCGGGCCGCCCCGTCACCGCCGGGCGCGCAGCATGGGATGCCGGTGAGCGGCGGATCGCTCTTCTCTAGGGACGGCAGTGCCCGTGCCTGTGCCCGTGCCCGTGCCCGTGCCCGTGCCTGTGCCCGTGCCTGTGCCTGTGCCTGTGCCCGTGCCCGTGCCCGTGCCCGTGCCCGTGCGCGGCGGGGGGAGGCCGGGCGGTGCGGCAGCAGGTGGGTGCGGCGGCGCGGTGCCGGCGGCGGGGCGGGGGCCGCGGCGGGGAGGAGCGGGGTGGCACAGAGGCCCCCGGGGCCGCCACGGGGGTGAAGGCGCGGCGTGCCCCGGGCGGGCGGCTCGGGCAGCGGCGGGCATTCTCCGAGGCGGTCAGCCGGAGCGGTACCGGAGCGGTGAGCGGCCAGGGGAAGGTAACGGCGTCGTGCCCTCGCTTCGCGCTTCAGGCTGCGCGCGAGTGAAGCGCTTGCCCATAAGTGGCCCGGAGAACCGCGGCGAGTGCAGAGGGCAGGGTTCTGCTTTTGGCCTTATGAGAGACAAATCACGAGTTCTCGTGTCACGGGCTTCCTCGTTACAGCATCTGCACTCGCATCATGTTTGCGTCGAACCTCCGCGGCGCGCAGAGAGCGGGTTTGGTGGTTGTAAGCTGTCACAATGGACTCTGCAGGGGCTGAGGGTGATCGTGAGGTTCAGCAAAACAGGCTGTCCCTCCAACAGGCTGTCTGTCTAGCTGCAACCGGGGGCTTATTTAATTGTGGGGTCTGTCGGTTGCCTTCTGCTAGCACCTGAGCTTTCACGAAATCTGCGATGGGAGAAGGAGAGGGGAATCTGTTGCATCGCTGTGGCTGGCTGGTGCAATCACTGAGTGTTTCATACCTGATTTTACCATGAACCTGAAAGCCAGAGCTCTTAGATTTCATGATTATTTTTGTTACTTCCTCTTAACATGAATCTTGTGTAGGATGTCTCAGTTTCCTCCTTCCCGTCTTCCCTTGTGTAAACAGAAGAAAACAGTTCCATGAAGTTGCGGCTTGGTATTAAACACTTTCAGATTCTCAGCTACTTTCTAGTACTAGAAAGATAGCATAATTATAATTATTAATATTAAGGCATTTGAACAGACAGAGCCTGACTAATCACAGTAACTCTTACTTGCAGGCTCTTCACATGAGAGCTGCAAAGAGGATTGATTAGAGGCCTGGTAAATAATTTTCTGCTGACTAGCTTATCAGTGCGATGCAATACTGAACAATGGCTTATGCCTGAAACTTACTCCAGCGTTCAGTCTGCTGGGCTCTGCTCTGAATCAATGCTAATTAATGGACTCTGCAGCAAAACTTTTTGCAGTCCTGAGGCAAAATTCAGAAAAGAATCCCACATCGGCCCAGTAAATTGTCTTTGGCTATGCAAGAGATTCAGATTTAGTGTCTCTTGGGAACAGTAAGATGTGTCTAGATTTTGACTTCTTTTTGTAGTCAGGACCGAGGAAGTGGCCAATCATTGACTCTGTGACCCTGAAGTTAGTTTGCCGGTGGCTGAAACAGCTAATCCTCTCTGTTTTCTGTGGTGTGTGTCCAGGATGTCATCACCTTGCCGCACCTCTGCTGTGCTGGTAGTCTTTATGGCCCTTGCTGTTGGTGTGGGGGCTGAAGAGTCAAAGGAGAAGACCTGTGATGTGGTTGGTGATGAGAGCAGCGAGTCGCAAATGGAAAGAGCCCTGCTGAAGAAACTAGAGCCCCTCAGCCAAATGAGGTACAGTACAACGCACTGCAGGTCTCGGGGCTGCACAGTGCCTACTGCGAGCCCAAGAGGAGGGGAAGACTTGGGGACAGACTGCAGAACGGGCTCCTGCATTAGTATGGACTGTGGCTGGCTTCCAGGCCTCGAGTGTACACTGCTCTGAGTCCTGTTCTTTGTAATCGTATGGGCTGTCTGTTCTGTCCTCTCCCTGCTGCAGGTTTAATGTGACTGTGGAGAAAGGCAAAACAGAAAACTACATCTACCACTTCAGGGTGTGCAGGGAGGTCAACAGCACCCTGCATGACTTTGGTGGCCTGGTGCAAACAGATAGACAGAATGGAAGGACTACAGTGATAGGAAGAATCAATGAAACCCAGGTTTTCAATGGAAGTAAGATTTCACTCAGTACCTTTCTATTCTGCATATGCCTTTCGCCTCCTGGTCTGGATTTGCAGCCTATGTTCTTTATCTCTTGGCAGGTGACTGGATCATGCTGATTTATAAAGGAGGTGATTCATATGGCAGGCACTGCAGTGGTGAGAAGAGAAGAGCTGTGATAATGATTTCTTGCAAGCGGGGAGTTACAGCGGTGAGTGATGAGGTGGGAGAGGAGCAGGAGGCTGCCAGACAAACAGTTGTTTATGAGCCAAAGGGCTTTGAGCAGGCAGTGAGGTTTTCTTCTGTCCTCCATTGTCTGTTGCCTAGCTGCACCAACAGTGATAAAACTGTCTTAATGGTGAAGTTTAGCATGCCTGGGTGTGTTTTCACATGATTTTTCCTGAATTGCAGGATTCATTCAGCATTATTACAGAAGAGCGGGAAAAGGAGCAGGAGTGTTTCTACCTCTTTGAGATGGACAGCAGTTTGGCTTGTCCAGCTGAGGATTCCCACCTCAGCGTTGGCTCCATTCTACTGATCACGTGAGTCATTGGAAGAGCTGTTTGTGTCTGTGTCATAATTGCCAGTGCCCTTTAGGAACACAGCAAATGCTATACTAGACTAGATAATTTTATCTAGTATATCTATTGACAGCTGCCGTTAGATGTTACTGTGCCTCTGAGCTTTCTGGACAAAAGCTCTTGCTTAAGGCATGATGCTGCAGAGCTGCTCTGTTCTCCTTAGATGTCCTTCTTCATAGTTTACAGAGAAGTACACTGAAACGTGGAAGATGTGACTTCCTAAAATTCAGACCAGGAGTCTTGACTCATTTTCTGTGTTTGTGCTTAGAGGTATTACTTAATGTAATACTGCTGAAAGATTTATACTAGCAGATCAGTATTTTGGGGACCTCTTCTGGTCTGGTCTCTGTTTATAGCTCTGTTCTTGAGTGGTGCTTAGCTACTCATTCCAGTACCAGTCTGCGGCAGGTAGTTGGCTCAGAAGCAGTTATCTATAGGATTTCCTCAGCTCTGATTTTTAATTCTGCCCTCCAGGTTTGCTTCATTGATTGCAGTCTATATTATTGGTGGGTTCCTCTACCAGCGCCTTGTAGTGGGAGCGAAAGGCATGGAGCAGTTTCCTCACTTTGCCTTCTGGCAAGATCTGGGCAATTTGGTGGCGGTGAGTAAAAATCCCTGTATGTTCCCAGCCTAACCGATATGTTAAGACAGGAGAAAATGGCTTCTGCCTTATCTTTGTGGACTGTCTCTTGGGTAGACCTACCACCAGGGTAGTGTACCTTGAAGCAGAAGAAGAGGGTATCTGTTTTGGTTGGTTTTTGTTGTTTGGGTTTGGTTGTTTGGTTATGTTTTTTTGAGTACTCTTATTTTTGAATCTTTGCTGAGTTTGCCTGTGATTACTACATAATAAACTGCATGTCTGACTCCCTGAAACCCTTCCTTGGTCAACACAGGCAGTGCCATTTGTCCTCCATGCTCGCCTCTAGTGTGATGCTGCTGCACGCTGTGAATCAGTACATTCTAGCCCAGAGCTTTCAAGACTGAGTAGGATATTTGTATGTGTGCTTCTCTTGTCAAGTCAAATTCTGGGGACCTGTCCCTGACAGCACAGGGATAGGCATAATCCCTTAGCAAAAGAGAAATCACAGAAGCTGCTTTGCTTTGAATTGCATACCAGTTGCATAATTGGTCTGATTTCTGTGCAATATGCTGTGCTTGTAGGACGGCTGTGACTTTGTCTGCCGATCTAAGCCTCGAAATGCACCAGCTGCGTACCGTGGTGTGGGTGATGACCAGCTGGGTGAGGAGTCGGAAGAACGGGATGACCACTTGCTACCAATGTGACAGGCTTTCAACACCGAGTTCTTTTCTCCCCGTCTCCCCAGCGCTTGTTTAGCCAGGTGCCTCCCAGCCAGTTTTCCTTCTCTCACTTCTGGTTTTCTTTACACTATTTAATTTTGCTGTCTCTGGTGTGTCAAGTCCCATGGAAGCCTCAGTGTGAACAGCACTGGTCCCTCATGGCATGTCTTATGAAAATAATGCATGTTTGAGGTTTTTAAAAATGCAGCAGAGCTCTGGGGGAGTAAAGTGCTGAGAATTGAGTAGAAGATGGCAAGAAAGCAATATGAGTGTTCAGCACTGAGCAGGAATGGGAGATGAAAAAAGGACCATGGGTGAGTGCAGAAAGTAAAAGGAGACAGTGGGTCAAAAAAGCTGAGACTGTAGGAGGGATCTTTTGTGTGTGTGAAGGGGGGGGGGTTTCCCCCTTTTCCCTAGGGCTTACAGGATCTGTAAGACACTGGAATTATTTTTATTTGAATGCATTTTCAGCTTTTCTTGCTTCTGTACTGTTTCAGCCAGCATAACCTGCACAGAGCGCTCTACACCAGACACCGTGGGGGTGGAAGAGGCATTAGCACCTCGGCAGTCTTTTCTTTTCCTACTGGCAATATGTTGAAGAGTACACAGCAGTTTTCTTCAACAGATGTGAAGGGATGCATGCCATTTTCTCAGACGAGAGAGGGGTAGTGCTAAAAAAATATAGGAGTTAAATAGTCTCGTGAATTTCCAGTTCAGTCAAAATATTGTCTCAGTCTTCTCAGTCATTGAGAAGCAAAAGGAAATGACATGCTGCTAAGTAAATGGAACATTTGCTGAAACTGGTATCAAGGCAAAATGAGAAAGGTAGCTGTCACTTGAGTTTTGTTACAAGCTTCCTGAGGTGACTGCCCATGCAGCTCAGTCACTGTCAGCATTGTGACTTCATGCTCTCTGAAAGTTCTTTGTTTGGCAGAGGGTTTTCCCATGAACCTAGCAGAATTTATTTTTATAAAAAAGAACCATGGAAGCCAAGGACAAAAGTGCTAACACATTAAAAACTGCATAAGGGATTCCCGTGCTTACAAAGTCAGCTTTCATAAATCACTGTCCCCTTAAGCATGGTGCAGACTAGTCTTAAGATACTTTCCCTGTACAGATGGTACTTGCATACTACTACTGGCTGGGAGTGAGAGACACCTTCTCCTGGGGCTCTGGTGAAATGCAGGTACAGCTGTGTTGTAAGACTTCATTGGAACCTTCAGGAACTTGGCATCTCGATTCCTAGTTGCTTTTTATGTGAGGGACTAGACTAAGCAATCCCATTCTGCCCTATTGTAGACTGGCAGAGAATCATCTTGAGGACAGAGACTGAATAAGCAAGCCACTACTGCCAACAGCAGGATACAGATGAGGTTCATCTATTTCTAATACCGCAAAAGCAGTCTGAGCAGTGACATTTAGGGGAAAAAGGGGTGGCCCTGCTTTCTTGCTGGGTTTAGAGTGGGCAAATAATTCCTGCTTTCTTTCACTTTTGCTATGATTTCAATCTTTCTCATAACATGGGAAAAATAGGAAGTCACTAAGTTTGTTGTTACTGTTTTTCATGGTGTTTAAGGTAATTTTTTTTGTACAAAACTTTCAAAAATAAAATGACCAAAAAATCTGGTGAAGTGTTGTGCTGATGTAACACAGGAGCTTTCTTTGGTGTCAGAGAATCTTAATTATCCAAGCATGAAGGGTCCTTAGTGGGTGGTGCCTTGTGCCTGAACTTCTTTTGCCAGGAATAGGTCTCTTCTTGTTAGTACATGTTTTTTACTGCCACGTTGTATTGTTCCAGTTCCCTTAGGGCTTAAGAGAGAGGGGTATACACATCTATCAAAACTGAACTTTAAAAGCTTCCTATGCTCTGCAGCAATAAAAATCAAAAATAACTTTTTTGATGAAGGTTGTACTTCTCAGACACTACACCCAGACCTGCAAAGCCTGAACAAGCATTTTGCATTTTTTTTATTAAGAACAATGAACATGAAGTGAAGCCTTCCCATTTGACTGAAATAAAATCCAGTCCTCAAAAGTAGCTAGTAATGTAGGCAGGCTAGCTGCCTGCCTACCCTGCCAAAGGTCAAAGTAAACAGGAGTTTTATCACACCCAGCCTGCTAAGGATAAAATGGTTTAAGGGCAACCTGCCTTTGCTGATTGCAGTTAAGAGTTTCTAACCTCCCCCTTCCCTGCCCCCAGATTACATCACATCAAATAGTGTTCTTAGGGTGCAAGTATGTGCAGCTTCCTTTAGGCCTACTTTGATTCAAGAAGTCTCAGAAGTCTTTTCTCACAGGAACATTATTAAAGTGAGAATCAGCAGTACAGTTAAGACTGGGAAGCTGTTGCCACATTTTATTCATCTTAAAAGCACTTTCCCTCCTCTCTTTTTTTAACATGAGTCAGTAAAGAGCCCATTCCAAAGATCTCTTAATAATTAATTTTCCTACCTATGCTACTAGGCCTCATCCCATGCCATTACAGCTTTCCTGCAACAGTAGATGCTTTCCACACAGAACAGTCATGTGAAACTTGTGAAAACAGAAAAGTTGAGACCCGTGGTTTATAAATCATCTTGCTTTCAGGTATTTGGGTCTAGGGGGCACTTACCTCTTCATGGTTTTTCTTCAGTTTGTTTGCTTGTTGGTTTGTTGTAAGCAGAGGTGCTTCTGGAAGAGAACTCTGCCCAGGTTTTCACCTTTGGTGAACTGGTTACAAAACTTAAGAAAACTACATTTGGTCCTTTAAAAAAAACAACAATCCAAAGCTGGAGAGGCTGGAAGGGAGGGACTCAGCCTGTAATATAATTCTACCCCTTAGAAAGGAGAAGTAGCATTAAAGGATCAGTATTCCATTGGTGGAGGGTACTTTTTTGGTTTTGGTTTTTTTTTAAAATGAGGAGAAACATTTGTTTTACAACAACAAAAAAGAGCCTGAGGCAGGCAATACAATCCTGCCAGCTTAAACTTTGTCCCATAAGCTCTCCTGAGGATAATGAAGACAGACACAAAAATAATACAAACTGTTAAGAGAACACAAAAAAAAAAAAAAATCAACAACAAACCCCAACCAAAACCCCAGCCCATTTTATGAAGAGCCTTGGCGCTTCTGGAGGCTGCTTTGGATCTGTAAATTATGCCCTAGCACAACGGGGAGACAAACCTAGTGCTGCAGGGTTCCCTAATGTAAAACAGTCCCACTCCTGTTCAGTTTTCCCATCACCTTGTCATAAGTACTCATGATAAATCCTCCTCTGACTGGTTCAAAGAGGAGCATCTGGAGTGAACAGCTGCCGCAAACACTTTTGTCATCACTGTCCATCTCTACAGGAGACAGTAAAGCTAAAGCAGCTCCTATTGCCACAGGCCTTCAAGTTTGGTATGCATGCTGGAATGGCTATTAAACCCAGTTCACGAACAGCCTTGGTAGTTGTTTGTGGGGTTTTTTTGAGTGGAACAGCAGCAGCCTCTTTTGCTCAAATTCTTGTTTGTCCATCTCTGTTACTTGGAATTTACTAGTTCCCCTTCCTAAATGCCCCAAGCAGAGCTGCTCCCAATGTCCATGGGGGGCGGGCTCTTCCTATGCCTCAAGTTCTGGCACAGAAAGATTCAAAACTAAGATCTAGCAGACCTGCTGTAGCAAAAAAGGGGTGAGGGCAGTTCCCCTTCAGAAATCTGCTAGGACAGAAAAAGGCCCCCTCCCTGTCTTTAAGTGGTATACAGGAGAGGCATATTCAAAATCAGGAAGAAGGAAAGATGTTTCAAGGCCCCAGGTGGGAGTTTTCCTCCCCTTTGTAGCACCATTAAGAGACCAAGACATGGGCTTGTGTGTGGCAGTTTCAGTCAGTTAAATTCCTTCTTGAATGCAAGACCAACGGGGGACTGTCCCATTCTTCCCCATCCCAACAGGATGCTCCAAAGCTGCCAGCTGCCCTAGGGTCACAGCTGACCTCTTCAGAACTGTTAGGTCTCCTTGAGGACATTGATCTTGGCACAGATCTTGAGAGCTGGTCCCAGCTTGATGTTCATGGCACTCATGAGGTGTTCCTCCTTCAGAAGCAATAGGGCCTGGCCATCAATTTCCTGTGACCGAAACTCCTCAGCAATCTCCTGGCACCCTGTGAAACCAAAAACAATAGCACTGAGAAACATGTGCCCTGGGCATTACTCTTGTTCTCACTCTTTGGACCTCTGGCAGGTACAGAAAGCAAGCTAGGAATCCAACCAACCCCCCTCCCCACTCTACTCCACAGGCTGCCTGAGGAGTACAGGTCATCCATCTGTATGACCTACTCCAGTTCAGAAACGTGTACAAAAGTACAATAAAAGCAGTAGGCACCACTGACACCACTTTCTTTCCAGAAAGAGAGCCAACAAATTTTCCCGTGCTGCGGGATCACAGGACTGCAGGAGAGGATCTTAACTTCACCTTGCAGTGATGCAATGAACTCATACACTTCCTCCACACTCCAACGACTGGGATTGCTGGACAGGAAGACTGGGTTGATGCCATGTAGATCTGGGGTAGGTGGGGCCATACTAGAGTTTGCCAGGTCCCTCTCTCCATGACTGGCCCTTGCTGACAGGGGTCCTGGAGATGTAGGAGACAAAGCTTCATCATAGCTGGAGTTATCAGAGCCTCGACTTGAGTCTTCCTGACCCTACAAGCCCACAGGAAAGAAAGAAAACAAAAAGGGTTTTGTAAGAAATTCACAGTTACAAGGTGCAAAACAAGACACTAGAAACAGCAGAAGTTGTCCCAACAGTCTGGGACAACTGTCTCAGGCTGTTGGTCCAAGGGCAGCTTACACAATGCCCGAAAGAGCTCCCTAATGCCCGAAAGGGGAGACTACTCTTGCCGCCCTTCCTCTTCCTTCTCCCCATCCTCCCCCAGTCCATTCCCCTTCCTTATGTCAGCACTGACGCTCATTCCATTATTCTATAATCTGATTCAAATCACTTATGTGTAAGAATGCTGATCAAACAGAAGAGGACTGTTTTCTACCAAGGCTGTCAGCGGATCTCACTCACTGAGACCTCTGAGACACACGCAGGAGTGAACAGACAAGTATAAATCCACTTTCTGCAGTTGATGAGTGATTAAAATAGTTCACTGTGCCTTGTGTAGCAACTGTGTCAGTGTGCACTTGGCATGTCCTGTACGACTACATCCACTGTGAGAAAGTGGTACATCCAGCAGTGGCAATTGTTACACGGAGATCTGCCTTAACAGAAGCAGACAGAACTATGTCCTCACCCTGTGGCGCTTGCCCTGGATCTTTGTTCGAGCAATTTCGGAGCTGCTGCGCCGTGGTCCCCGTCGGCGTACACGAGCATAGTTAGCTTCCTGGAATTCCTTCATCTTCTTTCTCTGCAGCCGAAACTGGTGGCTGCAGCTGACATTGTACCTCAAATGGGTAGAAGCAGAGCAGCAGTTAGGAAACAGCAACTACCTAAACTGACTGCTGCTCCTTGCTCTAGATGGGGATAAAACTCCTCTTTACCATGAAGTTCTGTTCCTTCTACTTCTAAGACTTCCCCTTGAAAGGAACCAGTCCAGACTTCTGACACAAGCAATATTTGGGCACCAGAGTCTTGATCTAACATCTGAAGGGTCAATTAAGTCATTCCCCTAAGGGAAAAAAGACCCATAACAAGCACTCTGCTATCAATAGGAGGCAGCAATGACTAGTCTAATTTCTCCCCTTTTTTTTCCCCCAATGCTCCCTTATGTCTTCGTCTGGTACGAATGCAGCAGTCAGCTACCAGTATGCAATTCTTTTAGTCAGCAAATGTACATTTTACTGAAGAGAGGTTTTTCGGAGCCCAAGAACTTCCCCCCTTCCCATTTTAATTTCTGAGCAAGTCAGAAATCCTGTTTACACTCAACAACACATCCACCTCTCCAGACCTAGAAGCATTCACAAAACATTTAGTCCTAACAGGTCTGTGGCTAGTGCATCCCATAGAAGGAGGATCAGATGTATTGTACACTACCTAGAGAAGGGGCACATGCCCAGTTCCAGAGAATGTATAGTCAGAGATGATGACTTGCTATTACCTTTTAGCACAGGTCATGGAACAAAACCTCTTGGAGCCACGGAATTGGGTTGCTGGGGCATACTTTCCACAGTATTCACACTTCAGCAAGTTTGCCTTCTTATCAAGCTCTAGTGAGATACAGAGATACACAATCGATGACTTGAACTGAAGCAGATCACGCACAATGATTTCACATTCCACTACTCGTCCTCTGAATTGACAGATTCCAAGCACTGAATCTACTGAACTTACTAAGCAGTTAACCTGGGGAAGAAGCTGGGGGAAGAGAGGCAGAAGCTCCACTAATTAGGACCCCGGGATTTGAACAGAGCAGTTTTTTCTCCTTGCCAGTACCATTTTGCTAAACAAGCCAAAATCAGCATATTCCACAAGGCTGTGGGAGAAATCTCCATCACGGCACTCTCTGCTGTGTCCAGACATCCTTCACAGCCTTCAGAGTCATTAGAGACAGGTACAGTTCAGCATCTCCTACTGACACAGGGTGTGTTAGATCTTATAAACAACAAAGTATTGCATTCTGGCACTCAAGAAAAGGCGATCCTAGGTCTGTAGCTTCAGTCTTTAGGGAGTTAGCAGGAAGGGATGCAAGTCCATAATGTGTAAAGTTATTATTACAGCATCCGAGAGCTGAAACTTTCAGTAACACTAGCTAGGCCTCCCAGTACTAAAACTCACCCATAGAAGCACTGTCCCCTCCTGGGGAATTACTGGAGAGGTTTTCACTCTGGCCAGAAGGAACCTCTCCCTGCAGCGGTTTCTCAGATTCTTTCAGCAGCTGAGAACAACCCACCTGGACAGGATGAGAAAGAGTTGGGCCCATCAATAAAGGATTTTCTGTGTCCACCACCCTCTGCAAGGTATATGCTGCCCACACCTTATTACAGCTCAGAAGAATTGCTTTGCCTACTAGGGAAGGAGAGTTGCTGAACAAAGTTATTACCCCTTCCTGATTCACAGACTTGGTGGTTCATTCAAAGATCACCAAGTACTATTGGCCTTGAATATCTCGGAATTCCATGTAACTGCATTTGCCCTTTTTTGCTTGTTTAAAATGCAGTGCATCTTTCCTCTACTAAAAATCAGAAAGAACCTTTGATAATTCCTACATAAATTATTGCTTTGAGAACTACTGAAAGCAGTTCCCATCACACTTGCTTTACTTCCTCTGGTGCACTCTTTAATAGCACCACTTAATGCCTTGGTTCATGCATGACACTTCCTTTCCCTTCCTCTTCATTGTCTGTGTCTTGGGATAAAAAAAATAACTTGGAACATGGGGAAAGAAACTCCTGTCCAAAGACAGGTGCCCACCACCCTGTCAAGAGGGGACTACACCTCCATCCCCAGCAGCAGAGAATCCCTACCGGAAAGGGCTCTGCTCCTTCCTGGATGACAAATCCCTCAATGATGTGTGTGAGGATCTGGGGCTTGACGATGGCTTGTGGGGGTTTGGAGTCTCCCATCTGACGTGACACCATGGCCAGGTTTGGGGTGGGAGCAGAGGTGGCAGTGACTGATGCGCCTTCATTTGAGGTGGTATTTGGAGTTGTGATGGCAGCAGGATCAGATTTATCTGGAAAGTTAACAGCAGGTTAACAGGTAAAGGTAACAGTCAGTTACCTTTACTCCACCTACTTCAAATGGAATGAGATCAGATCATTAGCATACACAAGCAGAGCTCTCCTTTGTACCTCACCTCCAAGGCCACTCTTCTCCTCTGTGTTTTTGGGGCTTTCTGTCTCAGGAGAGGACCTGGCAGGCAGGAGTGCAGTGACACTGGGTGATTCTTCCTTCTCCTCCTCTGACTCTGCCTTGCGCTTAACTGCCAAGGTCTGACACTTGCCCTGTGTGAATAAAGAGGAACACGTAAGCAGAGAGGAACCCCAAAGCAAAGAACAAGACAGACTGAAGGCAAAAGGAAGATGCATCCTGCTCCATCATACTCATCTCCAGCCTGGTTCCTTCTCCTGGAAATGCTTCTAGCTCCTTCACAGCATATACCTCTACTTAGGAGGGAGCAAAGCTTCATGTATCAACATGAATTGGGACATTGGTATAATACCAACAGTGTGAACCTCAAGGAATTATTCCAGGAAGAAGGAAACGGAATGGCTGTCACCCAGCAGTTTCCAAATAGGTTCTTGGCTAGATCAGATCAGTTTACTGAGAGTCAAAAATGGTAGGGAAAATGTGTTGGATGGGAGCAGAATTGTCCCCTGACTCTTGAAATCAGACAAATCCTGTGATACCTTCCTGAAGAAGCAGCCAGAGTTCAGAAATTGGCTAAGGATATCTGAGCTGGCAAAGTGCTGTTGTCCCAGGGAGTTAGGCAGGCCCTAGGCAGACAACTCAGAGCAGCATGGACAAGGCCTGTGGAACATCTTTGTTTTCCTCTGCATAGACCGTTACTAGGGGATCCTCTGAGATCTAGAGTCAGCGGCTGGTACCACACACCAAGGGATCTCTGACCTGGAGGTATCCACACGTAGTGAGCAGATGGGAGTTCAGTCTTCATGGCCCCCTCAGCTCTCATCTCTCTTGGGAGTGCGACAACAAAAAGTTATTGTTTGTATTTGGTTTATTCAGCAAGGTTTTGGTAGTATGGGGGGCTGCAGGGCTGACTTCTGTGACAAGACACCAGATGCTGCCCCCACATCCAGTTCCAGCTGTCTGCAAGACAGACCCGCTGCTGGCCAAAAGCTCAGCCCATCAATGATGGTGGCAGCACCTCTGTGGTAACACATTTAATAAAGGGTAAAAAATACTGCATAACAGCAGCTGGGAAGAGTAAGAAACAGCTTTGCAGGCACCAAGGTCAGTGAAGAAAGAGGGGGAGAAGGTGCTCTCAGCACTGGAGCAGAGAATCCCCTGCAGACCATGGTGAATACCATGGTGACACAGGTTATCCCCCTGCAACTCATGGAGGCCGCCGTGCCAGAGGAGGTGGATGTGCCCTGAAGGAAGCTGCAGCCTGTGGAAAGCCCGTGCTGGAGCAGGCTGTGGGGAGGACATGGCCCATGAACAAGACCCCACACTGGGGCTGGTTTGCTGGCAGGACTTGTGACCCCATGGGAGACCCACACTGGAGCAGTCTGTACCTTAAGGATGGCACCCTATGGAAAGGACCCACGCTGAGCAGTCTGTGAAGAACTGCAGCCCATCAGAATGACCCACGTTGGAGAAGCTTGTGGAGGACTGTCTCCCATGGGAGGGACCCTACACTGCAGCAGGCAACAAGCATGAGGAGAAGGGAGTGGCAGAGATAATGTGTGATGAACTGACGGCAACCCCCATTCCCCATCCCCTTGCACTGCTCAGGGGGAGGAGGTAGAAGAGTCGGGAGTGAAGCTGACCTCTTGAAAAAGCAGGGGGAGGTGTTTTTTAGATTTGTTCTTATTTCTCATTATCCTACTGATTAATGGTAATAAATGAATTCCCCTGAATTGAGTTTGTTTTGCCTGTGACTGTAACTGGTAAGTGATCTCCCTGTTCTTATCTCTACCCACGAGCTTTTCATTATTATTTTCTCTCCGTGTCCTGTTGAGAAGGGGGAGTGATAAGGCAGCTTGGTGATCACGTGGCAGCCAGCCAAGCTCAACCAACCATACTGTTAAATGTGTTATTTAGTATGTGATATGGACAGCCACCTCATTTTGGGCAGGGTCTGAGTCTCATCTAGTTACTTCATGCAAGCCTTTGAAAGATAACATGGAAGAGAAATGCTTGTAGTCAGTAACCCCAAAGGCTGGGTTGGCATTAGTGTTTTCAAGAGGAAAAAGTCTCCACATCCCTTTACCAAACCCCTTTACCCATCCCATCCCACTGACCTGGGCCTGGACTGCAATTGGTGTCCTAGGAATGAACAAAGAGAATCCATATGCTATTCTCCTTCTCAATGGTATCACTTACTGGCAACTGGACAGACTGCATGTAGAATGCTGCTGGCATCTGAGCCACAACTGGAGAGGAGGCTGGGCTCTTCACCATGTGGGCTGTGCCTTGAACTTGTGCCAAATTCACCCCTGTGGTGAGAGAAGGAGCTTCCTGTGAGGATGCTGGAGCTGAAGATGATGATGGGGAAGCAGCATGGGCTTGGGAGACAGGCTGGACTACTGCTGGCATTCCCCGGGATGCCGGCACTGCTGCAGCAATCTGAGCCAAACCCAGTGCTTGGGCTTGGCCTGAGCCCTGCTGCCGAGTACCCACCACCTGCACCGGGATGTGTGGTGGAGGCTGCTGTGTTGCTGACATTTTGGCGGGCCCAGGCTGAGGTGGTTTGACAGGGGTGACCAGAGATTTCGACTGAATTGGAACAGGTGACTTGGTGGCTGGCTGGCAAGGGCTGTCCTGCTGGAGCTGCACAGGCTGTGGCTGGGACTGCAACATAGGTTGCACCACAAGGGTCTGAGCCTGCTGCTGGTTTTGAGGTGGAGCCTGCTGCGGCGGAGGTTGAGCTTGCTGCTGCTGCGTCAGAGATGGTGCTTGCTGCTGTTGCTGCTGTTGGGCCAGCTGGAGATGGGTGGCTGTGTGGAGGAGCTGGGATTGGCGATGCTGGAACTGCTGCTGGTGATGAATGGCTATCTGCTGCTGGATCACTACCTGCTTCTGCAGGTGGATCTGCTGCTGCTGCTGGATTAGCGAGTGTGGCTGGATTTGTGTATATGTAGCTATACAAACACAGAGTGGGAAAAGAGCAGAACACAAAAGTTAGCAACACTGCAGCTGGGAACAGCAACAAAAAAAGGCAGGCAGCCACTGCACTGGCTTGAGTCATTAAGCTCCAAAATGACTGACAGCTTACTGGCAAAGGACATCAACTTCTCTTGCTAATAGAGAGCAATAACCCCTAGAGAGACCAGTCCCCAGGAGCACAGAGGCTGGGAGATGTGTTGGCAAATCTCTCACCACTGGGCTTTCAAAAGGCACTCTTGCGAAAGCCCAGTGGGCTCAAAAGAGAAGGATCAGGTCTGCACTTACCTGAGCTGATCAACGTCTGGCTGGGTGCTGGTGTCGCAGTCCTGGTCAGGTTCATGCCCACCGTTTGCTGTCCACCACTGTCCGCTTCACCCTTCTTTGTGGCTGCATTCTCTGTCTCCGTCTGGCTTCCCTGGCTGACAGTCACAGCCTGGGCAGCTGCTACTGGTAACGGCTGAACCACCCCTGTGCCTTTCCTTTGGCAACTGCCAGCAGCACCTGCTGAGGAGGTCTGGCTCAGTCCCGCTGCGGCCTGGCTCCCACCACTTGCCACCACACCCCCAGAGACACCATTGCTGCCTGCTGCCCCCTGGCTCAAGTTGAGGGACTGGGCTGCGCTGCCAGAGGAGGCCTGAGCCACTGCCAAGGTCTGGCCCGTGCTGGTGGCCTGTGGTAAGCCAGAAGCCTGGGAGCTTCCTGGCAGAGCTGCCTTCTGAGCAGAGCCTTGGAGCGGGGTGTTCGTGGCCGAGGTCTGCTGGCTCCTCACAGCCAAGTTCTGCACCTAGAAACACACATACAAAACAGTCTGTTTGCTTTACATATACTACTTGCTGGAAGTTTGGCAGAGAACACACAAGCAGCACGCTCTACTGGGATGCAGGCTAAGTTGATGCTTCAAGCGTCACATGGGGAGCTGGCTAACGCTGCAGGGCAAAGCTCAGGTGTGGCACTCCCCAGGAAACACATTATCCTGAACTCCCTCCTGCCCCATCTCTGATGGAAGTTAAAGATCTCGTGGCACTTTCTGAACGTCAGGACACCATCATTCTCTGAGGCATGGGGCAGCCTTCAGACCTGCCTCCTGTGTGCTTGCATTGCAAGGATCCAGTTTAGCACGGCTCTAAAACCGTTGAGATATGCTTTTTAAAGACCAGTAATTCATTTTCAATTTTTGTGCCATCTGCCGCCTCCCTCTGTGCAGAGCTTTCCACTCAGGAGACCCATGGTTTTACTCATGGCCTGCTGCCCTTTTGATTTCACCAGTACCTCTGCATTTTGATCCTGCCATCCTTTACTCACCCTCCAAATGCAGCGTTATCTTCAAGTTTGACCATGGCTGCCTTTCCTTCAAAGAAAGTGTCCCAGACGAGAAAAATATGAAGTAACTGGAAATCCCAAGAATGACTGGGATGCTATAGCAGCTCCTTGACCCGAAGAATTACTTATAGAAGAATGCAGGAGCTAAGACCTTGTGGCCTGTTTGGTCTTTGGCATCTTTACAACAACAAACCAAATGAGTGAAGGAATACTACCACTGGCAAAGACTCTTCATTGTAGAGTGACTGAAAACTGGACATAGAACTCAACAATTCTTTTCACACAAGGACAACTGAGAAACTGTGAAGACGGGATTGATCCAGCCTGTGGCTCACCTCAGAAATTTTAAGAAGAAATGAATCCCATCTCTGGAGGCAAAAAGCAAACATGAAAAAAAAATGGTGGTAAGAGAGAACAGAATCTCCTGCCTGCACAGGGACATGGGTTGCAGATAAAATAGAGCTAATCTGCTGCACAGGGACAGGCTGGAGACAAAGACGAGAGTGCGGGGTGATGGCGAGCAGGGGAAGGGGAGGACTCTGGCAGGGGGTGTCACTGACCTGGTCTGTGTCTGCATGGACCCCAGGAGACTGAGTGGGTGGTACCTCCTGCTGGACAGCGGCCACAGCCCCGTTGGGCATCAGGATGAGTTGGGAGGCAAGAGGCACATTGCGGCCCAAGGTCCGGTTTACCTGCAACAGGTTCCCCAGCTGTGGCTGTTGAGGGAGGGTCAGATGATGTGGAATGAAAGGAACGGAGGGGAAGAGAGAAAGACAGACAGCGAACCACAAGCAAACAGATTACAAAGCAACACCGGGCTGCAATGTCATGCACTGCAAAACCCCCAACCCTCCCTGCACTGTAACACCGAACACAACCCTCAGGAACAGGAAACTAGGAACAGTTTCCTTATGGAAACAAGCACTCTTCTATCAAACATGGGCCTGGGCCAACTCCCACAGACTGCCCAAGGCTGGCTAAAGACTGGGGTATCATTTAATTTTCAGATGTTTATCTGGGACTGGCTGAGAAGCAGTGATAAAATACATACATCCAAGACAACGGTGCCCTGAAAAGGGGGTAACAATCTGTATCTGAAGTCAACTGAGCTGCAGAAAGTATTTTTCAAGTAGGTAACAAAACCCCAGATTGACTATAATCAAGTCTAATATTTTCTATTTAGCAGTACTTCAAACCAATTAAAAGGATGAGATATTTTTTCATGTTGATTATGTGTCTACACTTACTTGAATTCTGACTTACATTCCTGAGCTCAGCACTGGTAGAAGACAGTAATTTACTATATACATGTTCCAACATTGAACCAGAAGGGTAGCTTTATTTCTGTTAGCTATACTAAAGTCTAGGACATGTATTTCACATTTACACTACTGTGAGAAGTGCCATGGGATCTTTAACATCTATGCAGAGCAGAGACAAACATGGTTCTTAACGATCTCACCTGAGCCACACATCTACCCTCAAAAGCTGAGCTCAGAATCAAACTTGTGGTTTCAGGAACAAGAGCTTCCCCATCTGAATTTAAAATACCATGGATATGATATTCATCATCCTTAAAGCTAGAGGTAGTCCAAAGGTGTTGGTAATGCCAAGCAGTAAAGCACTGAAGTGGCTAGGAAGTGGGGTTCATAGTCAGGACACATTTTGCATACACATCTCTTACCCGGAGATACATCTGGGCCTGTGACTGGTTGAGAGGTGGTGAGGTGGTATTTCCAAGGAGCACAGACTGTGTCAGGGTTGTGGCACTAGGGGAACTCACACTCTGTGACCGACTGATCAGCTGAGCAGCTGACGTGGTGGCTAGGTTGATCTTAAAACAGAGAAAAGCCACAAATATATGAAGAGATGGAGGCAAAGAAGTAACTACAAATTTGCTTACTAGGGTACAGCCAGAACAGACATTTTACAATTTTTTCCTGTATCCCACAGGGGACCAAGAAGAAAAGAGTTCTTGTCTTAAGGGGCTACACAATCTAAACTATCCAAAGCTCAGGATGCTAACCTCACCTGTATGCTGAACCTGAGTATCACTGTTCATGTGCAACTGCACTAAGAGATCCAAAAGAAATACATCATTTTTTTCAGCCTCTCAAGTAAACAAAAAAACCCGACAAGTAATCTCTACCCTACCACCTAGTTCCTCAATACTCCCTATAAAACACAACTTCCTCTCATTCAACAAACTACTACTCTGCCCAAGAGAAAAAGAAGATTCCCTTTCAAGCTGCTCACGATTCCCTCTCCGTCTTAGAAGCCCTCATCCTTTTCTAATCCATGACAATGTATCCCCAAAGCCTCAACAAAGAGACAGCAGTGTCTGCCTTTTCAGCTAAGAGGCCTCTCCCCCTCAGAAATCTTCTCTAGTCTCCTTAACCACTATCCATGATGATAGCACCCCAAATTGTCAAAGTTGTCTGCATCTTGTGGATTCCCAGCATTCTTGGAAGCCGTGTTTCCCTGTCTGACTGCCTTCCTAAAAGACAAAGAGAAGAAAGAACAAGGCAGGGGGTGGGAGGAAGGCTTTGATATATGTATGAGGGAGCAGTTACTTACAGACGCCTGGGTGGTGGTGGTCTGTTGCGGGGTGCTGGTGTTGGGGGAGCTGGCCTGTCTACTGGCTGCAATTGTAGCCTACAAGAGAGATTGACAGAGAAGTAAGTACCTGGAACAAACTTTTCAATCCAGCCCAAATATTTGGCTTTGTCAGAACACCTAGTTCCATCATCATCTTCTCTGGGAGCACAATCTAACCACTACAAATCCCTGCTATGCCCTACAAATCAGATGCAGCAACTCAGCAAGGTGCTTCCTCTTCTTCAACCAGTTCAGTCCTATACATTACCCAAGACAGCAGACAACAGACCCTTTCAGTGCATGACCTCCAGTCCTTCCACCCATGGGTACATACCCTACCATTGCCCCAGCTTGTCATGCTACACACTGCAACCCTCATCTTGATGCTGCAATCCATTCTGTTAACACTCGGGCATTCCCCACAATATTAGCAATTTGCTGGGCTAGTTAGGCAGTTTTGTAACAATGAGATAATAGCACTCCAAGCAACAAATTTGAGATTACAGCACATATGGTTTGTGGAGGAATGTAAATATTGTTAGATTCCTTCCACACACCCCCCCCCCCCGCTACAATCCCATGGGAATTCCACTGTACGAGTTTAGTTAGTTTTATAACTAAGATTTCTGTGAAACTGATGAGAGGATTGTATTCCCTCTGTGCTATAAAACTGCAAGAAGGGATTTTGAGACCAACTAAATTCTGGACTAGCAGCCAAGAAGCACAGCTGCTGATGGAGATATTGTTACAGACAGAACTGTATTCACATCACACATAACATCTTCAACTGATGATAAAAGTCTTGCAAGTGAGAAAAGTTGCTAAAAAAAAAAACAACAAATCACTCAACAATTATACATCATAAAATATCTTGATTTGTATAAACATATTGCAGTTAAAGAAACACCCTCCTGGCTAGACAAGATCTACCTCAGATCCTTCTTGCTAGTAACTGGTAAAGAAAACATGGGCTACTAAGTTTCAAGATGCAAAATTCAAAGGATGCTGCTTGAAATTTCATGCACACAAGACCATTTTTATTGCCAGAGAAATAACAATCCATGGTTCAGTTTAAGAGTTTTTAAATGCTACTGCATCCACTGCTGATTTAACTGCCCATATTTTACTTAAAGAAGGTGCAGGGGCTAGTTATAGACCTCTAAAGTGCAAGCTTCCTTATGGGGATGCCAAAAGTTTTCTTACCCTGCTCTGTACCTGAAAACCAAATGAATCTTTGTATCAAGCTTCCAGTTCACTACCTGTTTGTATTACCTTTAAACAATACGTTCAGAGACTCGCTGTCTAATCGTGGATCAGGAGGACCTTGGTGCACAAGTTGTTGTATAAAGAGAGCATCTCTGGATCTATCCCAGAGAATGATCCGGTTCCTCTCCTTCTGCCCCTTGGCAACTCACCTGCTGTACAGCAGCCAGGCTGTGAAGCTGGGCACTGTTAAGTTGCTGCTGGAGCATAAACTGATGAAAGTACTGGGCTGCATTGGGCTGTCTCTGGAGTGCCTGCAGGGCCTAGAGAAAGAGGAAAACCCAATTGTCAAAAATAGCGTGCCCTTGAAATGTAATTAGAGAGAGCAATGAAGAAATAAATAACAGCCATGAGACCACCCCTAGAGCCCATGAAAAAAGCAAAGTCACTAGATTAGCACATCAAAATACACAGTACAGCTACAAATTTGGTAATAGACTGAATCACAGGTGTATTCCAGAACAGCAGAAAGCACACTTACAAGACTTTAATAAACCCCAGGAATTTGGGGATGTGCATGCTCAAACAGGCAGACAAGTGTTCCCGTACAGTATGTATATGGAGGACATGCATACATAGAGACGATAAACTGAATGAATTGCTCTACAACAGCAGGCTAAAATCAATCTATTGAATCACAGCATGGTAGCAATCTAAGAGGCTGGACACTGGTGGAGTAACCTATAAAACAGGATGCACAGTATCAGGCTAAAGGAACTAAAGATCAGGCCTAGCACAAGAATTTCTAAATCTGAACACATAACAGTCCTTTAGGCATGCTCCCACCTTGACACACGACAACCCAGAAGAACAGGAAAGGGCTCACCACCACCTTCCACTGATGTACATGCCATCCCAAAACATTACCGCATCTCACCTGTACCGCCTGTCGCTCATAGAGAGACATCTGTGATATCTGAGGACGGGTGCTTCCTCCAGAACTGGAGCTCCCGCTGGTGGAGCTGGAGTTCTGCTCACTTTCGGTCTCCATGGTGACAGGATCCCAGGAGCTCAGACTGAGATGATCTCCAGATCTATATCGAGAGAATTGGAAACTAAGTCAGTCTAGAGAAAGAACCAAACTGTATTTCACTGCATTACACAGTTTTTTTACTGGAATATCCCACTATCAGGCTCCTTCCACAGCTTTGCTACATCACAGGGGGCCGGGGATGCCGAGGTTCTGAAATCATCCAGAAATTATACTCACGATTTAAATATTTCATTACCACAGTCAGAAAAGCAACACGCGCATTCTCATATTTTATTGCCATGCTACAGTTGGAAGCTACCGCATCCTGAATTCTTAAAAAGGCAGCAGAGTGCAGGAGCAGCTGCAGCTCATTCAGACAATCCTTTGGTTACAGACCTGATCACCTCTCCTTCAAGGCTACTGAACTGAGGCAAATTGCACTGTGCTTCCAGTCTCCCCCTGCACTTTGGCAACTTCTGATCCTCTCTTCCTGTAGTCCTGCAAGAGGTATAATCATCCCACAACACTGCTGCCCTACTGCAGATATACCAACTCAGTCCCTCCTTCTCCCAGCTGAGGCCCCCAGCACTTGACTATTTCTTTGATTCTTATTCTCTGATCACACGGACTTCCAGCTACTTGTTGTTCCTGAAAGATCGTAACTTGAATATTAGACTGGAAGCTGGTATCTGTGGTGGTGAGTGTCTTTCAGGACGAACAGAGTTAGAGTGCATGGAGGATTCACTGGCAACACTTGTGAGCGAAAAGCTGCAGAAGAGGTCATGCAGAGCCAGAGAGACCTTCCAGGAGAAGAAAGATGAATTGCAGTGAACCGCAGGACTAAGAAAGGACTGGAGAAGGCTTTCATCAGCCAAGAGGAAGAGAAGCAAGACTGAAGAGAGTGCTTAGCAGAAGAGCAACACATTGGATGATCAAGGAGTTTTCTACAGCAAGAAACATGGGCTATACAAGGAGTAACAGTAGGAGGGATTAGAGTAAGAAAAGGGAAAGCAAAAGTGATTATTCAACAAAATTCCACTGAAAAAAAAAAATCAGTTTTTAGGATAACATTCCATGGAAGATTAAAAAAAAAAAAAAAAGCTTCTGATAGCCTCAATATCACTGACAGCTTGTTTATTTCCAAAACAACAGCTGGCTCCCATGCAACCAACCTGAGACACCTTTAAATGAGACCCCTAGGCTTCCAGGAACCCACAGCACCAGCACAGCCCCTGTATCTAGACCTTTCAAATCCAGAGATTTCAAGCGTCGCAGCCTTCAAACAACACAAATTTTCCAGATGTGTAAACAAACAGACCAGCACAGCAGAAAAGAAGAAGCAACAATTCTTAACCAGACAACTTTTAAAATTTTGGAATTGCGTTAAGGACAGCAGACTTTTTAAGGTAGGGCAACAGCATTAACACTGCAGAGGATGGCTGGCTAAATCAGCGAACTGCTGCTCCAAACTTGCTCCTCAAAATCTGGGAAATTCTATAATTGACACTTTATTTGACAAGTAGATAGCTGCTGCTCCAGTCTTGTCTTCCTCATGCATCTTCACCTCTGTCCTCAAGTCCTGTCTATGCATCTCCCTTGCTAATCCAAGACTGGCTTCATGCACTGCTTCATCAGGGGCAGTGCAAGTAATGCTGCCCTGCAGTCATCTCCTCCTCAACCTAGACACACCCCCTCCTAACTGGCCACTGCTGTCTTCAGGCACAATACTATTACAGCTGGAAACAGTTGGTCAATATGTCTATCTAGAACATAAAAGCTTTGGAGAAGACAATTACTCTTAAAGATCTTCCCCAGGGGGCAGCACCACAAAAAGTAAATGAAGCCTGAAAATAAATAAATAGTGGAGGGAAAGAATACAGACTTCTTGAAAGAAAGAAACCGTGGTTGATAAATGAAGTGCTTTGAATGAGGTTCAAATGCAAGTCAGAGTGAAGTTACACACATTACACCAAGCTGACTAGTAGCTCAGCTACCATTAGGAGACAATTTCTGTTCTCTTGCCCACCCTCTGCCTCCCTGTGCAGGTTCCTCCCAGCATCTGCCTTGCTTCTGGCGCTCACTAGATCAGCTTGTTAACTTTGCAGAAAATCTACCCTAAACATCACTTTCTGCCAGGTCAGTGAGTGGAATTAGCTCACTTCTGATCTCACAAGTGAGAGTGAAAACAAGGTAACTAAGGTTCAGCTTAGCTGTAGCACATATCATTTACTCTCAACAGCTGCACCAGGAGAAACCTGGCTTCTGCCTTGGTGCTCTGCTCCACCAAGATGTTTCCTTTGTAAACAGCAGCATTCGTCTTAAAATCAGGTCCTAGCACAAACAGAATCCTAGCAAAACACTTCTGGGATAAGAGGCGTCAAAAAATTTCAGTCTCTGTGCAGGCAAAAGCCCTTTCAGGGGCATGCTCTCCCTTTGCAGAGGGTCGGTAAAAATTCTAAGTCACTCACAGCAAGCAGTTATCCAGCAAAACCCTCCCCAAACACAAAAGTGAAAAGGCACAGTATTTCCCCAAGCAAGTTCATCTAAGGATGCAGCTCTATATTAGCGTAATCCAACGCAAACACAGGCTATTCCCACAGAAAATAGCATGGACTGCACCCTCTCCCGTCCTCCAAGAGCATCTTCCAGCACCCTACTCTTACAAAAACCTAGCAATCATTGGGCTACCAGATCACTTGACTCAGCTAGCCGCTCCATGAGATAGATAGCCTACTAAATATGATTGAACTATGGGTTTTCTGAGTTTAACCGAGTTAACCAACTTGCCTTGCAAATGTAATCAGTAGATCCCAAGCAAAAAAAAAAAAAAAACCACAAAAAAAAACCCAAAAAAACCCAACCAAAAAAACCCAAACCAACATAACAATGTGGCCCTTACTGGAAATTAACCTTTGAACTACAGGTAAATCATTTTTAGCCTAACACAGAATTGCACCCCAAAAAGGCACACACAGAAGGATATGAAGGCCTTTTAACACTATGGTAGGAATGACAGTACAGCATAAAGGAAGGGAAGCAGATGGGAGAAAACCACCTCCTAGAGCAGTACAAGCATGAGAAGACGGGCCAGTCCAGAGCTTAACCCGCGCTGCTGATCTTGGCACACACCAAGAACACCGCAGGTGTGCCATCTACAAGTTCCTGACCTTTCTCAAGTGCCAGAGCACAGGGGTCAGGCCAAATAGCTACTCGAGCCACAGAACACTAGGTAGAAGTTAAAAAAGTTTTACTTGCTCACCCCATCCATTCCTCCTGGCATACGACTGCTGCCTACAGAACATTTTCTAACCTTATAACCGGTTTTGTCACTTCATTCTCCAGAGGGTAAGCTGGCGAACAATTCTCACAGGTTTGACCACAGGTTTTGGGGGAGAAAAATTAGCAACCAGGACTGCAGCACACTCCCTCCTCCTCGCCCCGTCACTGTAGTTTTCTACCAGGCAGCCTCCGAGCCATGCAAGCAGAGGCGTGAAGCTGCTGGCACACAGGAACTCTGCTCCGGGATGCTCTGGGCGCAGCTGTCGGCCCGACGCCAGAGCACCCAGGA